>PVJD01008200.1:0-75049 GCA_004026545.1 Mormoops blainvillei | reverse complement strand
TACTCCCCTTCGCAACAGCATGGGTAGAACTGGAGAGCCTTATGCTAAGCGAAATAATCCAGGCATAAAAAGACAGATCTCACCTATAATGGGAACCTAATCAACAAAATAAACAAGCACGCAAAATATAACCAGAACCATTGAAATAAAAAAGAAACTGACAGTAACCAGAGAGGGTGAGGGAGGGTGATGACAAAGGAAAGGGAGGGGAAGTGTCATCAGTGAACATGCATAAAGGACCCATCACCCATTGACAAAGCCAAATGGGGGAAGGATTGAGGGTGGGGGTGGTTGGGGGGATGGAAATGGTGGCTGGAAAATGTCAACAACAAAAAAAAAATAGGGGGAGGCTAAGAACAGTATAGGAAATTAAGAAACCGAAGAACTGGTATGAACAGCCCATGGACATGGACTAAGAGGTGTGGGGATGATGGGATGGGGTGCTGGGCAGAGGGGATAAAGGAGGGAAAAATGGGACAACTATAATAGCATAGCCAAAAAAAAAAAAGAAAAAGAAAAGGGCTAAAGGGCTAAAATTTAAGAAGAACCCAGTATTATTTGCATCATTTGCTTATTTAGTTACTTTTCTCAGATTGAACTATTAACACATGTAATAATATTGTCTTTTCCAAAAAGACTAACTCCCACAATTATTCTTAGTAAAACCATAAGTTATAGGAAGGAAATGAGTGATATTATCTAGTTTTTCAAAAAACAAAATATTGAAAATTTCACTTTTTAAATTTTGGAACACAATCCATTTAAGGGTCTGATGAAAGTTATAGATTACCTCTCCAGAAGAAGATTCATGTTTATTTCTACTAATCCTCCAATTCTCAATAAACTAAAGCTACACTTATGTATGCAGTGGTATGAAATATACACGGTAGGGAAAAAGTAGATTTACAGTTGTCCATAAGAAAAACAATACAATAATTAATAAATAATAATGCAAGAATACATATTGTTTCATGTACTTACAACTGTAACCTACTTTAAGCCCACTCTGTAGAATCCAGATTTATAATGACCAGAGATCTTATAATTATTTGTTCTCTACAATCTTTACATCCCAAGGATCCCAGATCCTCTTTAACCATAACTATTTGTTTTTCCTAGCACTTTTTACCACCTGATATATTACATAATTTATTCAGGTATTATATTTAGTGTTTATTACCTGTTTAGTGTTTATTGCTAAGGCAACTGCTGTAGCACAGCATCCACCAGGACAGTGATCCTTTTCTCTTCTGTTCAAGAGTACATCTAAAACAGTTTCTGCCACAAAACAGTCCTTATTATTTCCTGAGACAATAAACAGACTTAGGATGAATGGAAATCTTGTATCAAGAATAAAGATCTGAATGTTGAACTATGAACCTGGCATTGAATTGCCTATCAAAATATCCCTAACTTCATCCTTTCAAAAGTAATAGATTGTGCATAACTAATTTCTAGGATGAAATAGTGAACCTGTGATTTTACAATAACCATATACTATTATTTATATGACTCCACAAACAGCTTCCAGATTATAGTTAACTATAGAGTATAGAGGTCAAGGCCACCATTCTCTGGGGGATTATTAGCTGTCAGTGTTAAGTATTACCTTGGACTGGAAGTTTCTCGAAGTGTAAATTGCTTTTTCTACAACTTCATAATGAAAACAAAAAATTTTCAAAAATAACTGTGACTCAAATGTAATTATAGCAAGTAAATTTTCAAATTCTGGATCATATATAGACACAAAGTTGCATATTTTCCCCAGTGTATTTACCCTGTGTAATAACCATATTTTGTCTTTGCTCTGTTGATATGTTCTTATTGCTTGTTTTATTTTGTTTTCCATTACTGTGCCCTTTTCATATTTTTGAGCCATTCCTCAGTTAAAATATCTAGGTTTTATTACCAGTGGTTAGATGGCTTTAGATATACCATGAACTAGAACAAAAGTCACCCTAAGAACCAAATGAATCATGAAGTGGGAGAAAAATAATTTGTAACATCACTAGATGATACATCTTTATCACAGCTGCTATTTGGAAGATAAGCTGATAAAACGTAGAAAGATAGTTCAGATTTTGTGAGGAAGGGAAAAATGTTCTTACACTAAGGGACTATTCATTAAATTTTAGTACAAAGGGGACTTTTTTTTATATAGCTAAGTTATCAGCTGGAGAATGAAATAAGAAGGATGAGTAGTTTTGCTGTGTTATAGAGTACTAGCCACGCCTTGGGAGATTCAACCTGAGGATAAGCCGAGAAGAAAGAACGGTTGAAGGGAGCTCATCAAACAGTTGATGTTCTTTGTAGGAGGGGCCTCTTAGTTGTCAGGTAGGAGGAAGCAGGCAGATATCAAAACTGTGTTCATCACCCCTCCCTCCACAGTGACACAGGTCCTATTACACACTCCTCACACTGAAACAACTGACTAACTTCACATGCCAGTGGACCAGACTAGAATATTCTCCAATGATATGCCTAATCTTAAAATAGGGGCCAAGCGGCAGACAGTAAAAGAAGGAATAAATGAATGGTGATTTATAAGCGGTAGCCTCAGAGGATGAGTTTCTTGTTTGTGTCTTTTCATCGTTCAGAAAAGAAACATACTGGGATATACGTTTTCTACCTAAACTTGTCAATTTTACTCTATTGCCATTATTCATTCTCAACCTAAAAGTTCATTATCGTCTTCTCAGATAATTTGTGTTTTAAAAAGACTTAACTACAAAGCCTTCTTGTTCCTGTGCTTTGCCATACCTCTGCGATGTCATTATAGTTTCCACTCGATCAGTCTGTGTATCCCACACTCATACGAACATGGTGTAAAAGCGGTCCTCCACCGACAAGCTGCAGTTTCCCACAGACTCACCTGGAGCTCATCTGCTTGGACTAAGAATGCATTTTGCACGTTATCAAAGGTGCATACCCGGAGAGCAAAGGGGGTACTTTGGGGTAATTAACAATGCCAAATAATTCTGTTCATTAATAGAATGTATATCTCCAATTCTTCAGGCATTTAATATCATATTATAGAGTTTTATAATTTTTTTTCAGAAAGCCTATAAGTATTCTGAATTCAGTTACCAACTAGATATTTTACAGCAATTTCTCTACTCTGAAGGGTAGCATATACACTATTGTATTTTCTAGCTGGTTATTTCCAGTGCAGAGAAAGGTGCAGGTGTTTTCAAGTTTACAGAAGGCCTAGAAATTATGATTATAATGACTGAAATTATAGAAATATGAGCTAAAGCATAGGAAGTGAAATCCAAAGAGAAAAATAGTAAATTAGAAGATAAATTTAAGGAAATAGCTGACAATGAAATAGCAAAGAGAAAGAAATTGAAGTACCTCTAGGATAAAATGAGGGGGACCAGTCTATAGGAAAAAGCTCCAGAGGGAAGAATATAGACACTGGCGGAGGGATTGTATCTAAACCTGGCCCAGGAAAGCTGGGGTTCTTGTGGCGGGACTCAGGGGAGCCCCAGGGGGCATTGAAGCATCAAAGTTAAAGGCATGGGCTTCAGGTTTGAAATGGAACCAGCTGAAGGTCCTGCTCAGACATTTACTAAAAGCCTGAGTGGCCTTGTAAAAATTGTATGTTCTAAGAATCAGTCTCCCTGCCCTCTCTGTGGGCATCATGTGAGTTCCTCATTTATTACACTGTCATGAGGCACAATGAGTTAATACAAGTGTGCCTGTCACATAACCACTCAGGAAATGCCACCCATTATAGGATTCTGGATGTGTGCTAATTATATTAACATGTATTTTTTCATTGTGTGGAGGGTAGGCACTAAATAATACTAAAAAACCTCACCATCATGCGATTACATACAGAGTTCTCTTGTGGGGTGGGGGCATTTTTTATGTAGAGCTAGCAGGGCATATCTCCTGGTAAGAGAAGACTATTGCTCTCATTCATCAGTTCAAAGGACTAAGAATTGTGAGGAGCTAAATATTGGGTAGGGGGGCCCTTTGGATCAGAAAATGTTGAAGCTCAGAAAAATCATTTGCCAAGATAACAGCAGAGTAGGTTGAAGCCAACATTAAAACCCATGTTCACTTCTGTACAAATCTTTTTGTTTATAAGCCACCATAAGAGAAACTGAGTCATTGGAATGCATAATAAGTGATGGGGAAGGTAAACATTAAAAATATGTTTACCAATAATATTAAAAATATATACTATGAAAAAATTAAAATAGGATATAAATTTATATAGCTTATAAAAATCTCTTTTAAAAAATAATGTCAAAAGTTCTGGAAAGAACTTAGTATAAAGGCCTGTTAGTTGCCTCTCAAAATTATTCTTTATAACTTTCCATATTTTATACCATAAACATTTTATTATTTTAATAATTTCATTAAAATGACTTTTTAAAATAAAATATAGTCTTTAAGATTTAGAAGGGCAAGAGACCACATTTGGAATTGGAATTTTGAAGGGGGGCAATAGTTTCTAAATATAATGAATTCAGGATAGAAAAAAAATAATTTAAGGATAGGCTTTAACCTCTCCCCTTTCTTTCCTTTCATATGCTTCTCACCCCATCTTTGTTAGTTTTTTCCCCTACCACATACAGGAGTGCAGGTTGTGTACTGTGTGAGGAATCCTGTCCAAAAAGATGGAGAAGAGAGTTCATTTGGCATTAAGGTGGTGCCCTGTCCACATGGAGGAAAGAGAGCCATTTTTAAATTGTTAACCCCTCCAGTCATATTCTTGCTTGTCTGTACCATGGTGGAGTCTGGGGCCTTAGTTGTGAGGGTGTTAGTACTGAGAGAGTGATGGGGACACTGGAAGTACAAGTCCGAACAGCCAAGTGACAGCTCAAGGCCCGCACATGTGGCAGAACTCCATTTTATCTCCTTTCCTCTTCCCTATTGCTTATGCCACAGACTACTCAGGGACTGAATCAGCAATCGGAAAATGACTGCTTCAAAACAAGTTCTCACCGTTATTAAATCCATGACCCTGGGCACATTAGTTACCCTCTTGAGGTCTCAGTGATTTCATTTTTCACCTGGGGAAAGGTTAGACTAAAAGATACTTAGGTTCATTTTAATTTAATTTTAATTTCATCTCAAGATTCTCTGGCTTGACTTTCCACTTTTGTTTCCAATCATTAGACATCAGAAGGGGACTGAGATGTGGCTAAGTAAGGAGCAGTGCTTAGAAGGGGCCTTAACAAGAAAGGTGTTTCAGGGATAACCATGGAATGAGGTTGATATAGGGCCTAGGAATAAGAAGAAAGTGGAGAAATAAGGTAGTCTCCGTTATTAAGAAAAAGGGTCAAAGGGTCTTGTCATTTATAGTACCTTCATAATAAATATGAGATTTTTCAGATCCAGGATGCATCCTTAATGGGGATGCTTTTCCTTGTACAGTAGTATTTTTAGTGATTAAGCCTATTTTAATAAGTAAAATATTTAGTTATTTGATCCTTGATTAATAATTCTCAAAGAATGGTCAGTGAGATGGTAAGAGCAATTAGAAACATAATACCCCAAATCAATTTGAAAACAATTGAAAACGACTCAGTAGACTAAAATATGTCATAATATTGCTTTTAAAAATATAATTTAATAGACTTTGTTTTGTGGGGATTTTCAGAGCTTTAAAGTTGTTAACATCTGTCATTCATCCCCAAGAAAATGTTCTAGTGTCTTGGGTTTCTCAAAGCCATTTGACTATTTTCCACCAATTATCTCATAGGATTAATATTTTGTGAAACTCATTTTGGGAAACTGTATAAAACATATTATTTCAAGATGTAAAAGTTGAGAGTTCATGGAGAAATGCACCTGTGAAATTGACATAGGGAGTTCTTCCTGAAATTTCAGCGTAGCAGAAACGGCAAAATGCAATGGTAAAGAGAAAAATCCTGAGGCCAAATTTCCTGGATAGAAATCCAGGCCCCACCATTCACTCTCTAGGTAATCTCGACATCAGTTAACCTATCGATGCCTCAGTTTCCCATTTTTTAAAACAAAAATACTAATAGTATTTAGCCCACAGGCTCATGTTAATATCTGTCCAGCACTTTGAAATATGCTAATGGTATTAAGTGCTGTAAAACTGTTAGATTAAATAATATATATTCTGAGAATTGTAGGAAATGAGAATCCCCAAACTGTGAAAAAGGAACGTAGCTAGCCTTGAATGCAAAAGAACTTTTCGATGATGGAATTTTACCATGGAAATCAATGTCTTTGGAAACGTGCTCTTAGAGAGATGTGTGCTGCAGAAAATGGTTGAGAAGAAATGTACTTCCTTGGAATCAAGCACTCCACCTGAGTATTTTACCTCTTGCAAGTGAATGCTCACTCATTTCCAGAAATGCATGACCTGGATGTCACTTTTCAGACTTTTCTGCCAGGCTTCACACGCATCGAAACAACCTACGCACCTAACTTCCTGCCGTTTCCTGAGGACCCTGCTTCTTCAGATTGCAGCACCTTTTCACACTTGACTCTTCTGCCTAAAAAAGCACCTACTTCTGCACCTGGAATGATTCCTATTTTTCTTCGAATTTTATCCAGTCCAAATGCCACCCTCCGGATTCTTCCTGACAGAGTCGATTTCTGATTTCTCTTTTCCCATTGCATTATTATAGTACTTTTAACATCATGCGGGGGTGGGCAAAAGTAGGTTTACAGTTGTACGTATAGAAAAATATATAATACAAGAATAAACTCTGTGTTTCACATACAGCTAAACCTGCTTTTGCCCACTCCTGTATTGTATTTTTTTTTTTTGCTTACCTCACCCTTTACTTTATATTAATTTTTATTTCTATGCAAAAAGCTACACAAACAGTGGTATAAACCAATACACTTCAATAATTTCACACATTTTCTGATGATCAAAGACCCAAGGGCAGTTTAGCTGGGCAGCAATGACCCGGGGTCTCTCATATAGTTTTTTGCACGATGTTGACCATGCCGCAGTCATCTGAAGGCTTGGACAGGGCTAGAGAATCCACTTCTGAAGGGACTAACTCACAAGCCGGGAAATTTAGCATTGCTTGTTGGTGAGAGGCCTCAGTTCCTTGTCATGTGAATCCATATTAATGTCTTCATGATGTAGCAGCTAGTTTTTCTATCAGAAGAAGAGATCTAAGAAAGAGCAAAGCAAATGTACAATGTCATCTGTGACCTGGATTTGCAAGTGACACACCATTATTGTAACCACATTCTATTGGTAAGAAATGAGTCACTGAGTTCAACCCACATTCAAGGATGGGGATATTAAGTTCAACCATTGAAGGAAGGAATATCAAAGAATTTGCAGAGCATATTTTAAAACCACCACCACCTTACCTGGCCAGGTAGCTCCGTTAGTTAGAGCGTCGATAGAACAAGGTCGCGGTATTTCCCCCGGGTCACGGCACATACCAGAATCAACCAATGAGTGCATGCATAAGTGGTATAACAAATCGATGTCTCTCTCTAAAATCAAATGAAAATGAAAAATTCATTTTTATATTATTTGCATATAAATGCATAGAAAATTTCAAAAACTATGTTTAAAGAGATAGTTTATAGAATAATCACACCCATTAGTGTTTGAATGCAGAAGAGCAAGCCTGTTAATTTGTATTGGTAACATAGCATAGAAAAATATACGTATGCTAATTTTAAAATAACTTATCACTTAGCATATCTTAGCCAAAGTTTTCTAATTCATAATTTGGATTAAATATTGCTATGATACATTGAACATTAAACTTGTAATGTTCCTATACTAAGAATCCTGCCAAGTACCAGATTGCTATAGGCTGTGTTGCTACTAATTTACATGAAAAAGTACATTTCAGAATGGGTTCAGGTATAATTACTGGTATAGTGAGCTATATTGAATATTTAAATTATTTCTATTCCAGTAAGAAAACAGAAAATTCAGGGTGTATTTAATTTATAATGACTAACTGAATTATATCATAGATCAATAAAATAAACCTGCATAAAATCTGACATCTAAGAAAGCCAAATGTGATATCTTTAGAAATTTCTAAAGCTTTAGCTCAAGTTTTAGTTTTTAGAGAACACTGGGAATTATTTGTCACCTAAGTCTGTTCATCTCCATTCCTGATAATTACTTACTTCTTCTCAGTCCCAAAGCCTTCTCTTTCTCTGACCCATCCACCAGTTTTCTTCAGGGTAGGGCAGTATTGCCAAAACAATGGACCTGATTTTGTTAATGATTAAGTTTGTATACTTACTTGTGTAGTTTGTGAATAACATTGTATGTTCAGATTTAAAATTCTGAAAGACATTTTACTTTGAGGGCAGAATGTGTTTTATATATTTTATACCGAAATATTTAGAATGAATTTAAATTGATAATAGTTTAATTCATTGTTCAATTCATGTACATTCTATTAAACAATTTGGATACCAGTTTGAAAAACACCATTTGGTGCACACAATGCAGTCTTTTATATTTAACTTTTATATTAAATAGACTACATTATTTTAACTTTTTACTTGTCACTGTGCCATCTAAAAAGAACTAGGAATCAATCAATTCTTTTACATTTTGCTAGTCTTAGGACATTTGAGGCTAACATCACAAATGATATATTAGGTGATGATAATTGTTTAAAATGCCTGTGTATTAATAATAATTAACCTCCCTAAATTAAAAAAATATATATGGTTTTCTATAAAGTGAACAATGGGAAGGACATACAAAGGATACCTCTGACTATTTGATTGAATATATAAAGATATTTATGTGTTCAATGTAATACATGTGTAACATGTACAACACTCAGATAAGAATTATTTTTCTTTGGTAATTATTGTATTGGCATACTATTTATTTTATCTGTTCTATATATTCAAAAATATTCACTAAAGATATCTTTAATATTACCTATTTTTTAACTTGGTATTATGACTCAAGTTTTAGAATAAACAATACTACATATATATATATAAGTATAATGATAAATAATGTATATATGTGTTCCTTTGCACATGCATAAATATATGTACTATGGTTTTCCTAAAGTAAATATATTTTTTCCTAGTTAAACACAAAGGCTTTTAGATCAAGGGTTGCCAACACTGCAGCGGTAGACCGGTCCCTGGTGCCAAAAATGTTGGGGGCCTCAGCTCTAAAGGACATATGTGCTTATGGGATCACACACAGTTTAAAGAGAAAACCCCTGCCCTGGCTGGATGGTTCAGTTGGTAGCAGCATCATCCCATACACAAAATGTTGTGGGTTCTATTCCCAGTCAGAACACATACCTAGGTTGTGGGTTTGAAACCCAGTTGAACTGGGTTTCATGGACCCCAACAATCCATGCAATTTCATCTTTCTTATTTCTAGGTAATTAGATACAGAAATATTTGTTTCTAAAGACATAACATGTTGAAAATTATATAATAGTGAAACAGCACACAACAAAGTTTTATCTGGCATATGATTAATTTTTAATATTTGAGAGTAAAACAAGCACAAAATAGCATGAGGCAGATACATTCAGTAAAATCCTCTTAAAGATTTTATACATTTTTTCCATAGAAAATTTAGATTTTTGGTTGCATTTATACTATCTTATTTTCATGATTTCCTAATATATGTTTTATTTTCAAAAGCTTTTTGTTCATTTAAATCTGGTGACATGTCTCTCTTCTATGTCTCTTAAATATAGGACAAATAATATTGATTTGTAGCAATTACAACAGGTCATGTGAGTTCTGAGTCCTCACTCAGCCCATGGAAAATAGTATATTTCTTAGGAAGTTAATCAGTGATATATGACAACATGAAGCACATAGTGTTACAGTGATATTTCACAATGTTTTAACAGCATTAGATAGATTTTGAAGTAATTATGACTAGTTTCCACAAATACAGTCCTAGGATTTAGGTGCGTTGGGTTTTTCTTTTGTTGGAACTCAAATGCTGTGAATCATAAGACAAATCATTATTTTATAGAGCTCTACAAACGGAAAAATAGAAGTAAATTACTCCTTTGGATATGCATCTTGATTTTAGGGATGTTAAAATTTGAAAACCACATATGGTAAACACATGTAACAGTCGGTAATCATTGCTATTGGAAAAATTATGAAGTTTTTCCGAGTGAGGGAATTAGGTGCAAGCACACAGGCATGGTGGAAGTAGAAGCTGGAACATTCTTTCTGTAGGTCCTTTTGGTAATACCAATCCAAAGCTGGAAAACTGTTCATATATTTTGATTCTGTAATTCCTCTTAATCAAAAGTAATAGTGACAGGCATAGAGACATTTAGGAGCCCCTTCTACATGTTAGGCTCTGTTCTAAGCACTTGCTATATATTAGCGAAGGGAGCAAAAATCCCTGTACTTGCAAAACTCACATACGAAGAGAATATAGAAAATGACTGTGATATATTGCACAGTGAAAAAATAAATTATAGAAAAGTATTTGAAGTATGATTCTAATTTGTAGTGTTGTGGGAACATTGTAAATACCCCATAGTAAGTTAAGTGATTGGCTTATATATTTAGTGAACTGAGTTTTCATTTCCACTTAGGTTTTTATTCACAAATTTTATCTAGATTTAATTATTAAGAATGTAAATAACTCAATACGGCTATGTTTCTAATTTACTAACTAATTGGTGTATCCTGTTTTTATTTTGTTTGTGTAAATCTTTACTTGTTCTCAAAACAGAGTCTTTACTAGATTCTAAGCTTTGAGAGTCCAAGGCTGGGTGCCTGTGATTCTGCTGAGTAAGCACTGACTCAGTGGTTCTCAAAGTGGGGTGTTCAGATCAGCTCTCTCAACATCCCCTGGAACTTGTCAGAAATGCAAATCTGGAGACTCTTCTATTCATTTGAAAACACTGGGGGAAGAATCCAAGCCCTTCAGCTATTCTGCTATACTCTGAAGTTTGAGAGGCACTGTGATAACTCATACTCATTTGGAAGGAAGCAAACCAGTGTTTGTTGGGCAGCTACCAGGAATCAGTCACCGGGGTGGGCACTTCAACCACATTACCGCACTTAAATTCTAATAGTGTGTATGACTGTATCATTGGCAGTTTCCTCGCCTGTCTAGATCTGTGCCCTTGGGCTAGTTATTTAATTGCTCTATTTCTCAGTTACTTTTTTCTATAAAATAGATACAATGGAAGTGCCTACCACTTACGGTTGTTTGTTAGGAGGATTAACTTAAATTGGCTAGTGTTGGAAAAATCCTATAACAGGTATAATCCTTACATGTGTTTGTGACCATCGTTATTATTATGGTCGATAATCATTACCGAAACCTCCAAAAGTTAAATAATTGGCCAAATGTAATACAGTTAAAATTTGATCCTGTGTTTGATACAGCCTGAATTTGTTCCTAGGTTTGGATGAAGGTACACATGCATTTTTTAAAATGGAGAATAGAAAAATTGAAGTTGTTATTTGAATAACTCTAAAACATGTACAAATGTACGAGCAGATTATGTCTCACAGGAGAGAGGGGCAGGTGTAGAATGGGGTGGGACTGGGAATATTTCACTTCAGTGAATAATATAATGGGTAGGTAACTGTAGAGAAATAATAATGATGAGATACGAGCAACATATAGGGCTAGTTGTGTGGTAGCATAGCAAAGAGAAAAATGGGAGCAAAAATTTCAGTACATCAGCTTTCCTTTCCAAAGCCTAGAAGCTTGACAGGATTTTATGTAACATTATCTAATTGAGGTGGTGATGGGGGATTAGAGTGGAAGACATAGAAGTGGGGTACTTCACATAACATGATCTATGACTATCTCATCCTAGGGATAAAGCAACTGTGCCTTAGAAAGCTTTAAAAGCTTTGTCAATATTGCTAAAATGAAGATTCTGTCATATTTCTGCAACTGGACCTGAGATTCTAACAAATCCAGAACTATCAATGAGAATCTATAGTTGCTTAAGTAGCCCAGGTGATTTGTATGTGCATTTATTTTGAGAGGTACTGCTGTATTTTATATTTTTGCCTCTGAGTTGGTAACTGGCAAGAAAGTGGTAAAAAGGAAAGAATAAGAATGCAGGGTACTTTCCAGGGGTTTATTAAAGTAGCCAACCATGCAGAGTAAGTAGGCACAAATGTGCTATATATTTTCAGACAAGGGAGGGATAAGGATCTAATCGTCATAATGTCAGTCACAGAACTGAAACTCCAAAGCTCATCTGAGCTCCTGCAACAGTTCAAGTGACATGCAAATGAATGTTGCTATAGTAACCAATTAATTTACATAAAGGTTAAACCAGTCCTGTGAACTTTCACACATTTTTATAGCTTTTCCAGTATAACCCTCTCCGGTAACTAAAGGATCATTATATTATGATGGGAGTTACAATTTACAATTGTAATTTTTTCTCAAATATATAGGTAATTATAACATGGCAACTTTTACGATAAGCGTTATTTTTTTTTAAGCTGTACCAATTAGTTGAATGTCAGTTTAGGAAAACTATGACAGTGTCACTAATAAAAAAGTTTGGAAGATCTCTTTGTAATACATGCATTTATAGCTTGAGGTTATTGTTGCCAAGCATATCAACACAGTAGGAAACATTTTTATAAAATTTCAATTATTTTGAGCAATTTGGAGAGGCGTTTTTCAGGAGAATGATGTGTAAGAAGTAAAGTACCGAACACCAGGATCTATACATTTGAAAATAAGATATAAATCTCCAACCTCCTAAATGGATAAACTGTTTATTGTTGTTTCTATATCTATTGGACACCAGAAATATTTGTAAAAATTACTTTCATTGTATACCTCTTTATTGAGGATAAAACTTTATTTAGTCATTTTAACATTTTGATGTTTTGTAAGCACAATTTCCAAACAGATATTCAGTTACAAAGATTTTAAAGGCACCCCTGCCAAACAGCTAAAACACAAATTTCAGCCTATACTTTTTTTTTCTAATCATGCATTGTTTTATGTAGTAGTTTCCAAATAATTTTCAATTATGTAATGAAATCCTCACTAAAGCCCTGGGAGCCGTGGCTGGTGTGGCTCAGTGGATTGAGCACTGGCCTGTGAACCAAAAGGTCTCCAGTTCAATTCCCAGTCAAGTCACATGCCTGGGTTGCAGACTTAGGTCCCTCAGTAGGGGGTGCTCAAGAGGCAACCACACACATTGATATTTCTCTCCCTCTCTCTCTCCCTTCCCCTCTAAAAATGGATAAATAAAATCTTTAAAAAAAGAAAAGTATACTCCAAAAAAGAAAAAAGTCCTCGGAGGTTAATGGTTTGTCTTGGTGTTAATTTACCAATAATCTCTTTTCTCAGTAGATTTTAGATTATGAAGAACAGTGATTGTTACTGTTGTTACTTGTACTTCCCCTAATATATAAAGCATGTTAATAAAATGTGGAAAATTAATAAATTTAGACATATTTGAGTACCCAAAGAATATGTTTCATAATTTTCTAGCACAGTAAAATTATATACAAATTATTTAAGCCATCAAATTCAACAAATAGGGTGATATAAGGTACAATTTTTTAAAATAGCAACTTTATTGGGACATGATTCACATACCATAAAATTCACCTTTTTTTTTGAAATGTACAGTTCAGTAGATTCAGTATGTTCAGCATTGTAAAACCAGCATCACTAAAACTAGAATGCTTTCATCATTCAAAAAGAAATCCTCTACCCATTAGCAGTCATTCCCATTCGTCCCACCCCTCAGTCCCTAAAAACTACTAATCTACTTTCTGTTTTTAAAGTTTAATTCTTGTTCACGTTCAAGGGATAATCCATCCAAACCTGAGATGACACTCCCCATTGTCCAGAATTCAGTCTCTTCCTATCTTATTACTCTTCATAGGATTTTAAGGGAACTGGGAGGGGAGGGGAGCCCCTCATAATACAAAATTACTGCTGGAGCTCCAGGCATTAATTCTGCATTCTAAACAAAAATTAATAGGGAAAATGGACAAAGATGGCTATACTCTCTACATTCAGTGACGCTTTCTAGATTTGCTCACCCACTCCCACAAACATGCTTTTCCCAAAATTTAGTCTCGTGGCACCAAGACTGAGGATCCTAGCCTTATTCTAAGTGACTGCGTACCTAGCTAAAATCAGGCATTCTCATTCTAAAAACAAGGTAAGACACATATTGGGGGATAACTAGATTTTTCTCCCAGACTGTTAAACCCACTTGAACTTATTTACAACTTGTAAGCTAGAGTCTGGGATACCTAAATAGCAATCCTCCAAAAAGAGTTTAGACTATTAGAGCAGAATGTCTACTGGCTTTTGATATTGGCAATACAATATAAAAACATTAAGTATAATATCAGTGGCCGGGACATAAATCTATGAGAGCAGACCATATATACCTTGTTTATCACTTTAAACTCACTCTAATGTAGCAGTAGCTGACACGTAGTTGCTCAATAAATATTTGTTGAGCAAATGAATTATTACTAACCTAACATTGTATAACATATTAGAGTTACACAGCAGATGTACATAGATTACCTAATCACTGGATGAGCTGATAGTCCCCAAAACCACCACTGCCTTTCACTCCAATTTTCCAAGGATTTAAAATTGGCTTTAAATGAAAGAATCTAGGTATTGAATAAGATATTGAGAAAGTTCGGGTATTACTGAGCTTAGGTAAAATCTATCACATACAGGTACTAGGATAGGTTATTTCTTAAGAGCCTATTCAGAAATTATTTCTTTATTGGAACATTTAGGTATTCATTAGTTATTTATTGAGAATTTACAATACGACAGTTTTCACTGAAACGGCCTTTACTTTTTCACTGAACACATTGCCTACAATAATAAGAGTTTTATTTCTGAGACGATAAGCTTGACAGTCTTGAAAGAAGTGTTCAATTAAAAAAAATTATTTTTCTAAATGAATATAAGGCTATCTGGGTTTCAAAAAATACCATTTTCAATAATCTATACCAAAATTGTGCTAAATGCACATAAAATTTACATATTTTGCAAAATTTTATGTATTCTAATTTATTGGCAGAAAAATCTAGAAAGTGGCATGCCTGATAAATAATGCATGGTTTCAATTAAACAATTATCTGGGCACTGTGGGACTGTGACTATCTAAAATTAATCATAATATATTGGAGTTATAAGACCAGAAGGGTTTTAATTTATTTACTATTCATGTAGATTTAATTAAAGAAATTAAGGGTGTAGTCAGAGAAATCATCAGCTAAAACAATGATTTCATGAATTTCTCCAAATGCCAAGTCACATCCAATAAATCCATTCATTAATGACATTAATTAATTTCTAAGAATACTAATTCAAGTACAACTTTTCAAGTAATTTACAGTAAATATAAACATTATTATGAAGCCTTTTCTCTTTCACATGGTAGGTTTAGGGCATTAGAATTCCAAAATTACCAATCATTTTTCAGAAGTTCAGTTACTTGGCTTAGCAGAAATTCTTTCTGAATGGTTATTCAACCAAAGATAAGTTGTACACATAAGACAAGCATATCTGATAAAGTTCATTTAGCTAGAATCTTATCATATGAAATAAAATTCCCTGAGATGCCTCGGGGATAAAACTCTAACCCTGTGACAATATCATTGACAGCTTAATAACATACCACAAATCTCTCCTCTAAAAATAGTTATCTTATCAATATCATTTTAGAATTGGCTTTTCCTCTTTAAATATATCCCAGTACTCAATATCCTCTCTTAACTCAGGCCACATGTTGATTCTAACATTCAACCTTTTAACATTTGCCCCAAATTTAGATCCATGCACCCCTTGATGAAAAAGGAGAGCAGAGGGTCAGGCCACTACAATTCTTTGATGGAATTTTCGAAGTATAGCTACTCAAATCACACTAGATTCTTGGGAAAGTCTTCTTCTTTAACAAATATTAGTGGGAGGTGGATCTTCTGAAGTCATCTTCTTACTCCTTGCTTCTGCAGGGAAAATGAAAGCAGAAAGCAATAGGAGAATGAACTGCGAAGGTCCACGGGGTTAATCCACGTGTTTGGGGTTTGTGAAAGGACTGGGTGCTAGAGACCTCTACTGACGCTAGTAAACTGTGCCTACCGACTTGAGAACAAGGAGACCCGAAGCAATGACCAACAACAACGGAGTGAAGCGCGGTGGGCTGAGAATCAGAGACTCATAGTACAGTCAAGTCTCTGCTACCAATTAGCTCAGTGACTTTGACCAAAAAAACATGAGCATTCACTATTAAAGATTTCACTCCACACCTGCACTTCAATTTGCAGAATAAGAACAATAAATATTAATGTGAACATTTAAACCTCAGTAATCATGAAATTTTGTTTTCCTCTAACATTTCATCAGAATCATATTAGAAAAAATTCACTTCATTCCTCAGATGGTTATTTTTAATGTCAGAATCATTTTCACATATGATAATCTCTCCTAAGACTTAAATATCATTTCCTTGTCAGAAAACTATATTACATAATGGCTTCTTCATTTACAGTAGAAAACAGTTGAAACAATTGAATATATAGACATCTGAGAAAAATATATCTAAACATCTTGTTTGCAGAATCAGCATCATTCATTAAGGCATTGACACAATAGAGGCAATCTAAATATTACAGTTTCTGTCTTCTATTAACTTAAATTGCAATGTATTACACAGCAGAATACCTGGTTATATACCAGTTATTCATGAGTTTTCTAAAGGATTCATAACTACTACTAATTTCTCCATTAAGGGTAGAGTTTAAATTTTCAGTTGCCTCCTTTTATTTACATAGAACAGTATCTGCCTAGTAATAAGCAAATTTAAGGGCTTACTAAATGTTTTGGTTAGTAAATTATCACTTCATCAAAAAGATTTTAAAATAGCACATTAACCGTTCAATATAATCATATGAGATAATATCCAAATAGCTTGATTTAAGCACAATAGTATTAACCAATGTCATGTAACATTATGGTTAAGCTAAATATTTTAAACAATTTAAGATGTAAACTGAATGATGTGATACAATGCAGTCTTTAAAATTATGACAGAGTATTTATGTTCATTGAGATTTTATATTATCAATGATTAAAGCGTATTAGACAAAGATAAAAAAATTAGGATTATACCATAACCACATTTTTGTATGTTTGTGTGTATACATACTTGCATGTGTATATGGTTGTGTATATATCTGATGCTCAATGTAACTGAGAATCTTTTCTAAAATAATGTATGCAAAATGCATTTTGCGTGCAAATGTGTCATTCAATTACTATAGTCTCAAAGCAAAAGAGACAATAAGAATTCTTGGCTTGTTTGTCATCCCTGCATTAAAGATCCCAAATTAGAGTAACTAATCTTAAATTATAATAGCTTTATGTGAACAGAATAACTGTAATGCTATTTCTGACAAATATTATACTTAAAATTGTTTGTTAAATTATGTGTATACTAATTATACATACACTATAATTTTCCATAATATTGAATCACTATTTAACATTTTATTTTGCTTGAATTAAAATGCAATACCAACACTAATAGGATGTTTTTTTATTGTACTTTTCTAGGTCTCAGGGTGGTGATTTTTTTTGTGTGAATTCCAAACCTGTGAGCTTATGGTAAGATTATAATTCATATACTAAATTTTAGAGATTTTTTCTTTATCTGCTTGATAGTGTTCAATAAATATAATAGTAAAGAAAATTTCATGCTTCACCTGACACTTTACCATATGTTTTTGTCAATACTGAAGAAACTATGTGATAATTTCTATCAAAATATTTATGTTCGTGGGTAGATTATAGTAATATAGTCATTTCATATAGTCTTTGATAGGTCCCTAAGTGAATTTGAAGGCATCATTCAGAAAGGTAAAGATTTATATCACTGGAAAATAGTTTTTATACATGAATGACAATATTATATATTAACATTTTTATAGTGGGTTATCTTTGATGCCAATGAACAGAGACAAGGAATTATTGAAAGCAAAATTTATTTTATCCCTCGGCAAGATTTATCAAAATTGGATTTTCCTATGAAAGCTTGACATTAGAGCTTGAGAGAGTTGAAAGTAAAGTATGTAAGTATGGAAATAGAAATGTTAAGAAATAACCCGTGACTCTAAGATGATATTTTGGGCATTATGTATTTGTTAATTTCTGTAGTTCAATGCATTCAATAACATTTGTAAAAATGTAAGCTTGCTTTGTCAATTTACAATTGACATAAAATACAGGCAATATGGGCGTTGTTTTCATTTTATATTTGGGGAAAAATGATATCCTTGGAAACACAAAGGCAGCTGATTATAACTTCTGTTGATTTGGTCATCCAGCATTATTGAAATATATCTTGAAGAAGTTGTTTAGGTGACTGTAGGCAACTACTAACTCTGTGAACTCTAAGGTGTGTTTTTTGGTTACATTTGGAAACACTCAACAAACAATAATTAAAAACAAGTGTCATTAGAAGCAAGAGGAAATTCCTCTGCTCTACTAAGATGCTTTTGCTGATAATGGAAGAAATTTTTATGAAATATATTATCTGGATATGCATAAAACAATAATGTTACCCCCAAGAAGTATTTTTTTAATTTTAAAAATATGCCTAAATGAATTTATCTCATAAATAATTTCAACTTGTAAAATGTTACAAAATTTTTAGAAAATTTACTATCATCTTCAACCTTTTTAATCTTCATATATAAACATAACATACATAGAGGAAATTACTCATATACTAAGTGTAGTCTCAGTGCATTGTCACAAAATGAGCATTCCCATATGACTTACACTCACATAAATTAAAAATCCAAAAGACAGAACATTAAAGTACCTTGTAGTCCCACTCCTTTGCTGTTTTTCTAGTGAAACATACCCCCAAAGGATAAGCACAATGTTGACTTCCAGAAGGATAGATTCTTTGCCTCCTTTTTTACATTCTATGAGTGAAATCATAAAGTAAGTACTGCTTTGCTTCCTGTGTTCATCATTACATTTGCAAGATTATGTGCAGCAGTAAATCATTTCTTCTTACTTCTGTATAGCATTCAACTGTGAGAATATTCCAAATTATGATTCTTTCCACTATTTATAAGCATCTGGGTAGATTCCAGACTTTCGCTTTTGTGAACAGTGGTCATAAAGACATCTGGAACATGTCTTTTGGGGAACACATGCATGTGTTTTGTAGGGTGTATAGGACATGTTCTGCTTTAATATATACTGACAGTTTGCCGAAGTTGTTGTATCTGTTTTTGACAGCAGGATGTGGGAGTTCAGTTGCTCCATATACTCACTAACACTTAGAAGTTTTCACTCTTATATTTTAACCATTTTGATTTGAATGTTGGGATATTTTAATATGAATATCTTGAAGGCTAATGGTATTAAAATCTTTTTATGCTTATTTTTCATGATCATGATGCTTATTTTGTCATGTGGGTAGTCTCTTTTTCGACATGTCTATGTATTTTGACTTTTTCTAATATAGTATCTATTCTTTTAATTATATTACCTATCCCTGTTTAATATACATTTAATCCAAAAGATATGAAATTGGTATTGAATCCTCTGGATGTGTGCAGCGATAGGTTGGATCTGGCTCAAACTGATTCACCAGAGCCAATTGTTAAAGCAGCAAGAATTCTGAGAGCAGCTTTGCAGTTTGAAAACTTGCCATGGTAGAAATATTTATACCACATATATTGGCATACACTAAAAAACAGGGCTTTACTTTCTTCTGGAGGTCTAGCTGTTAAACATTTACTAATACAAATCCAGTTATTTATTTTGTATAGTTTTAAATCATTCAGTGGATTTTCTCATTACTATCCTGATGGTGTCTTGTGATGAATAGAAATTATTAATTTTAATTTACTCTATTAGGTTTACTACTTGTATGATTAGTTTTTTTTCTGTCCTTTTTAAGAAATATGTGCCTTTTCCATGGTTGTTAAGGTATTTTTCTTATGATTTTCCTAAAAGTTTTATTGTTTAAACTTTCACATATGATTACCAGAGTTTAAAGATATTGTTCTATGCTGCTATCCTGTGCATTCAACATATTTAGCTGTATAGATTTTAATTAGCATAGTTATTGCTCTGTGTATATGTCATCATTTTTATTCTGAAATTAATATATAAATATGAAGCTACTGACATTTATGTTTATTTAATAATTTAATGTTGCTATTACTAAGCAATTTATAGTATTTTATAAAGTTCACATATGCATTCATGCATTGTCTACTACCAGTGTCATACACCACAATCAGTTATGGGCCATTATTTTGAAATAAGTATTCAGCAGCATAAAAAAATTAATATTTGACTTTAATCATAAATGTACTTTGACAATGTATTTTCATTATATATTATTAAATAAACTCAAGTCTTCAGAATAAATATTCTACAGAATCATTTAAAAACTTGGACTATTAGGCTAACTTTTAGGCATTCGATAGAATTATTTATTAATAATTAAAATCTATTTGCTTCCAATATTTGTTTAATAAATTACATAAACATAACATCCATGAAAAATATAGCCTATGGGGTTAACTACATGATATTATCATATGTCATTAAGATTTTAATTGTCTTGTTATTTACATGTGTGTGTGTATGTGTAATTTTCAATGAAAAACAAACAGCAGTGCATAACATACCTGTTTTGTGCTTGATAGGAATGATAATATAAAAATCTGTATTATTTCTTCCTTAAAATTCCAAGTCAATTATGCAAATATGAATATGTTTGCCATGGATTGTATTGTCTTATTATGCATGCTTTTTGAATTGCATGTGTTTTTCCTCCCAAAGTAATCATCTTGATTTAATACATTCAGTTTCTGCCATAATAGCTGAAATATTTGAAAGACATAATAAAATATGATGGAATTAAATAATCATTTTCAAATGGAAAGTCAATAGTTTCAATATGCACATGCCAAATTTAGACTGTTTATTTTTTAAATCTCTGGCTTCTTAATCCAAGCCATTTCATTGACTTCAGCGTAACTCATAAATTAAACAATGTGAGTACAATAGCCAACTAAATAATATTGGGTTTGTATCAGAGCTGTTTTTTTCTTTTAGACTCTTTTTGTCTGTTTTAGGTCTTGAAAGTGATGAAATATATAAAGTATGTACTAATTAAAAGCTAATTAGGTGATTTTTCACTTTTACTAAAATACTAGTTTCTGTAGCATACTTAAGGCAGGAAGAACAAGGGTCTTGAAGTGTAATCCCAACACTTTATATAGCATTAATAGCTACCTCTGATCCTCCACCAGCCATTTCAAAGAGCTAGATAATGAGTTCATGTGTAAGATACATCACATGTCATACTAGTAAATATTTCAGGATTTGGTTCATGAAGGTGTCCCTGAAAGAAGATGGTAGTTAAAGGGAAAATATCCAGTGAATAAACAGAGACCACAGATACAAATGATTGATGTCAGTTAGATATACTTTATTTTCAGAGATGACAGAACTTAGGGACAAATAAAGTTCAAAAAAAGTAATTAGCATATTACATGGAGGAAGAGTATATAAAATTAAGAATTATAAACATGTAAAATATTTTGTTATGAACTATTTGAACCCATAATTAAGAGGCTGAATTATGCAGTAAAATTCTATTCTGAGAGCATAAACACTTTAAAAAGACAAAAAAAAAGTAAAATACAACCAGAAAAAAACAGAACTAAAAAGTTTTAGTAATATAAATGAAGATTGAACTTGAGAATAAATAACTGAACAAAAAAAATTCTCTATATTTTTTAGTTCCTATTCAATGATATGTATTTTTTCATCATACTGTTAAAGGTAGTATTTTCTCCCTGAAAAATAGAAATATTTTTTAGTTCCTGGCACACTTTCTGGCAACAGCAGATGTTCTATAATTTTTTTTTTCTATCCAGAAAATCAACTGTACAGGAATTAGAAAGAAACTTTGGGTTTCTTTTGCTAAATCAAACATTTGTGTTTTCAAACACAACACCTTTCAAACCTCCTCCTTTTTTTCTTCCCTCACTCTTTTTCTTTCTTTCTTTCTTTCTTTCTTTCTTTCTTTCTTTCTTTCTTTCTTTCTTTCTTTCTTTCTTTCTTTCTTTCTTTCTTTCTTTCTTTCTTTCTTTCTTTCTTTCTTTCTTTCTCCTTCCTTCCTTCCTTCCTTCCTTCCTTCCTTCCTTCCTTCCTTCCTTCCTTCCTTTTCTTCCTTTCTTTCTCCTTCTTTCTACTAGTAAACATTTATGAAGAATTAAGTGTGTGCTAGGAAGATGGCTGATTTGTTATAACACGGGAGCAGACAAGACTTAAATCTTTACTGACATCACAATCTAATCAGAAAAATGGATTACATAAAAACAAAATAAATAGCAATTTTGATAAATATTACAAAGGAACCTTTTTTAAATATAGAATACCTGGAACAAGAATTGATATTTCAGGCTAATATTGGGTTGCCCAAATATTTAATTTATTTTTTCTGAAAATAAAAGACACATTTTTCACTTTCACCAAAAACGTTATTGATTTGGGTATGTTGAGTATGTTGACTATCTCCTGCATGTTATAACATTGATTGTTATCAATTGATGTCTTGATTTGACCTCACCAGCTTCAACTGGTCTACCTGACTGCAGCACATCATCCAGCAAAATAAACCCCAGCACAAACTTTGCAAACCAGTTTTGACATGTTCCATCGGTCACAGCACCTTCTCCTTGCACTGTACAAATCTTGTTCTGCATTTCAGTTGATTTTTTTACCTTTCTTGAAATAATAAAGCATAATATGCTGAAAATGTATATTTTCTTTCATCTTCAATTAAGATGGCTACAAAAAATTTCTTCAGCATTGTGTAGTTTTCTGAGTACAGGTCTTTTACCTCCTTGGTTAGGTTTATTCCTAGGTACTTTATTTTTCTTGTTGCTATAGCAAATGTGATGTTTTTCCTGATTTCTGATTCTGATATTTCATTGTTGATGTACAAAAATACCTTCAATTTCTGAATATTGACTTTGTACCCCACTGTTTTGCCAAATTCACTTATTAGATTGAGTAGTTTTTGGTGGAGTCTATAGGGTTTTCAAGCTTGATTATCATGTCATTTGCAAACAATGGCAGTTTTACTTCCTCCTTTCCAATTTGGATGTGTTTTATTTCCTTTTCTTATCTGATGGTTGTTGCTAGGATTTCCAATACTATGTTGAATAGAAATGGTGGAAGCAGACATCCTTGTCTTGTTCCTGATCTTAGTGGAAAAGCTTTTAGTTTTTGCCCATTGAGTATGATGTTGACTATATGTTTTTCATATATGGCCTTTATTATGTTGAGGTATTACCCTTTATTCCCACCTTGCTGAGTGTTTTTATCATAAATGGGTGCTGTACCTTATCAAATGTTTTTTCTGCTTCTATTGATATGAGCATGTGATTTTTGTCTTTCCTTTTGTTTATGTGATGTATTACAGTTATTGATTTGAGAATATTATACTATCCTTGCGTCCCTGGGACGAATCCCACTTGATCATGGCGGGTGATCTTTTTAATGTATTACAGGATATGGTTTGCCAATATTTTGTTGAAGATTTTAGTGTCTATGTTCATCGGTGATACTGGCCTGTGGTTTTCTTTCTTCGTTGTGTCTTTATCTGGTTTTGGGATTAGGATGATGCTGGCCTCATAGAAAGAGTTTGGGAGTCTTCCCTCTTCTTGGATATTTTGGAATAATCCAAGAAGGACAGAAGTCAGCTCTTCCTTAAATGTTTTGTAAACTTCTGTGATACTGTCCAGTCCAGGGCTTTTGTGTGTTGGAGGTTTTTTGATCACTGCTTCAATTTCACCAGCTGTTATTGGTCTGTTCAAGCTCTCTACTTCTTCATTCAGTTTTGTGAGATTATATTTTTCTAGAAATTTCTCCATTTCACCTGTTTTCAAATTTCTTGGATATAGTTATTCATAGTAATTTCTTATAATCCTTTGTATCTCTATGGTATCAGTTGTCATTTCTCCCTTTCATTTCTGATTTTATTTTTGGGGGTCTTCTCCCTTTTTTTCTTGATGAGTCTGCTTAAAGGCTTGTCAATTTTATTTATCTTTTCAAAGAACCAGCTCCTGGATTTATCGATCCTTTGAATTGCTCTTTTAGTCTCTATTCATTTAATTCTGCTCTGATATTGATTATTTCCTTCTTTTTACTCACTCTGGGCTTTGTTTGTTGTTTCTCCAGTTTTTGTAGATGTAGGGTTAGGTTGTTTATTTGATTTTTTTTTTTTTTAGGTAGGCCTATATTGCTATGAGCTTCTCTGTCAGGACTGCCTTCATTGTGTCCCATTGGTTTTGGACTGTTTTGTGTTAATTTTCATTAGTTTCCATAAACATTTTGATTTCTGCCTTGATCTCGATATTGACCTATTCATTGTTTAATAGCATGCTATTCACTCTCCAGGAGTTTGAATGTTTTTGAGTTTTTTCCTTGAGGTTGGTTCCTCGTTTTAAGCTCTAGAGGTCTGAGAAAATGCTTGATATGATTTCAATTTTCTTGAATTTGCTGAGGCTTGTTTTGTGCCCTATCATGTGGTCTGTCTTTGAAAATGTTCCATGTGCATTTGAAAACAATGTGTATTTTGCTTCTTTGGGATGAAAGGTTCTATATATATATCAGTTAAGTCCATTTGATCTAATGCATTGTTCACTTCCACAATATCCTTGTTGATACTTTGTTTGAATGATCTATGCATTGTTGACAGTGGTGCATTAAAATCCCCTGCTATAAGTGTGTTGCTGTCTATATCTTTCTTGAAGTCCTTCAGGATTTTCCTTATATATTTGGGTGCCCCTATGTTGGGTGCATATAAGTTTACAAAGTTTATGTCTTCCTAATGGAGTCTTCCTTTGAGTATTATGAAGTGTCCTTCTTTGTCTCTTTTTATGGCCTCTGTTTTGAAGTCTACTTTGTCTGGTATAAGTATTGCTACCCTGGCTTTTTTTCTTTTTTTCCTATCCATTTACTTGGAATATTTTTTCCAACCCTTTACTTTCTGTCTGTATAGGTCCTTTATTCTGAGATCTGTCTCTTGTAAGTAACCTATGTGCCAGTCATGTTTTCTTATTCGTTCAACTAGCCTATGTCTTTTGATTGGAGCATTTAATCCATTTACATTTAAGGTTTCTATTCATAGATACTTATTCATTTTTTCCTTTTGTACCTGTGTACCTCTCTCTCTCATACATTTTCTTCCTCTTCTTGAAGCAGTCCCTTTAGCATATCTTGCAATGCTGGTTTGGTGGAGGTGTATTCTTTAGCCTTTTTTTTTTTTTGTCTGGGAAACTCCTTATTTTTCCTTCCATTTTAATGACAGTCTTGCATGGTGGAGAAGTCTTAGTTGCTGGCTTTTGCTTTTCATTTTTGGAATATTTCTTGTCCTTCCTTTCTGGCTTATAGTGTTTCTGTGGAGAAACCAGCCGCTAGCCTTATTGGGGCTCCCTTGTATGTTACTTCCTGTTTCTCTCTTGCTGCTTTTAAGATTCTCTCTTTGTCCTTGATATCTGCCATTTTAATTATGATATGTCTTAGACTGGGCCTCTTTGTGTTCCTCTTGTTTGGGACCCTCTGTGCTTCCTGGGCTTGTGTGACTTTTCTCTCTTCAAATTAGGGAAGTTTCCCATTATTACTTTTTCAAACAGGTCTTCTATCCCTGCTCCTCTTCTTCTCCTTCTGGAATCCCTATTATATGGATATTATTATGTTTCATGTTTCCCCGAATTTCCCTGAACCTCTCTTCATTCTTTTTAAGTCTTTTTTCATTTTTTTGGTCTTTCCGGGATCTTTTTTCTTCCTTGTCCTCCAGCTCACTGATTCGAGCCTCTGCTTATCTAGCCTGTTTTTGCTTCCCTCTACTGTGTTCTTCAATTCAGAAATTGTATTCTTCATTTCCTCTTGGATCCTGTTAATAGTTTGTATGTCCTTTTTCATGCTGATATAGTTTGCAGTAAGTTCCTCATAGTTTCTCTGTAGTTTTTGGTAATTCTCACTGAGCTCATTGAGCTTCCTTATAAACTTATTTTGAACTCAATATCTAATGGTTTACTTGCCTCTATTTCATTTAGCACTCTTTCTGAGGAGTCCTCCTTTCTTTTTGATTGAGGGTTGTTTCTTTGTCTTCCCATTATTTGTGAGACTCTTCTTTCTTGCTTCTGCTTCTTAAATTCATCTGTTTTGACTCCCTGACTTTGTGGCAAGAACGTCTATGGTGGGAGACCTGTGAGATTCAGTGGTGCAATTGCCTTGATCCCTTGAACTTGATGCTCTTTGGATTCCTTTTATGCCATTTATGTCCTCTCTAGAAGTAGTTGGGTTTTGATTGTTATTTGGTCATTCTTTGGTAGGTCCTTCCCTCCAGCTGGTTGACTGAGGGTCACTCTGCCCACCACATTTTGTGTGTTGTTGTGCAGGTACTGCCAGAAGAAAACTATAAAGCCCAGGAAACAAACCCACATCTGCAAAAATAACAACCCCCTGCAATCCCACTATCAACAGCAAATGAAGTAGTATTATTAAGGCTATAAAGAGATTGAGATTGTTATAGGAAAGGAGAGAAATAAACTATAGTATAAAATCTAGTGACTTAATATGCACAAACTTGATGGACAAGAAATGAATGTTCAAAAGCTATATAGTAAAGAAAATATCACAAATCATGGAGAAACCACAGTGGATTTCATCTCAGTAGCCTCTAGTATTTACTGCAATTTTTTTCTTTCTGGATCCACCTCTGGTAATGTTAGATGTTGACCCCATCTGACCTTAGGCAGTCTGTTCAAGACTTCCAGGGATCTACTATCTGTGGCTATCTCCTTCAGTTGTTAATCTAGTCACTCTGTACTCTGCATTCAGGCTTAAGCACCACAGGGTGGGGCAGAGTCACTCCTGGGTTGAGGCTAGTTTTTCCCCTCAGGCTTCTGCTGCTTTGAGGTGATTGCACAATGATATGACAGCTGTCACAATACAATCTAACAAAAATGTTTCAAACGAAGTTAAAGACAACTAAGCACTAGTAGAGCCAACGTATGGAAAAAAAACAAATACACTTTTTGGCCAACCCAATACTTTAAAGAAAAGATGTAGTTCATTACATGAAGGTATTGAGAAGAAGGGGAAGGGCTTTAAAGATATTTCTAGGATTTAAGGAAAAAGGGAGCTTGGAATGTTCATGGAATTAAAAGAATGGTCATACAGCCAAAGCATAGGGAATGAAAAGGAGAGAGACTTGAGATGAGGCAAGCCTTGTAGGCCACAATAAGTATATTGTATTTTTTTTATAAATACCACTGGAAGTGATTGAATGCTTTTAAGCAAAATTGTGTAGTAATCCCTTTTATGTTTTGTGGAGAATGAACCAATGGGAAGTAATACTAACAGTGGGAAGATCATTTAGGAGGAGATGTTTAGAGAGTCTTCGGAGAGATGGGATGACCTGGACCAGAGGGGATCACTGAGATGGATTTATGATCTAATTTAGGGACAGAACCAAAAGAACTTAATAATTTACTGGATATAGAGGGTAAAAGAAAAAGAGATAACAGTCATGAGTTCTAGGTTTGAGCCATTGATTGTATAGCAAGACCATTTACAACTGATTTGGTCATGGTCAAATTGGGAGGCAGGCTATTGTAAAAGAGTAAACTCCATGTAGATGAATGAATGTTGTATTATCTTACCTCTTTGCACTCAAGGTGGGAATGCAATTGTCACCTCAGATAAAAACCAAATTAGGTATAAGGAATGAGGGTTCAATAGTGGACATTCTGAGAATTCATTAAAACCATTGGTCTACAAACCAGGCTATTAGAGCTAATGTCTTGGGTTTATGTTTATAGGCATATGTATGAATTGATGCTGTAAAGCATATGGTAACTATTGGGACCTAAGCATTCTACAGAATGAGGCTGAGATTATTTATTTTATTCATCAGGCTCCAACAACCTTTGGGATTTTAAAATGAGCCTATAGTGAGATCTGGACAATGCATGGAAGGAAAGGGGTAGTGGAACTCGGTTTTCTTTAAAGAAACACTTGGGAAACATGGGAAAATATTACTTCAATCAGCTAAAAATTTCTAAACTTCACATAACCTTTTACAGTTGAACATAAATAAAAGTATAAATAATGTGGGAGGACAAATCTACTGGAATAAGTGGAAATTTAAAGGTCTCTATAAACTTCTATCATCACCATTATCTTCTCTAGAAAATCACCCCTTTCAACCTAAGAGATGCTGATAGGGGAGAAGTGAAAACAACATTTAGCCTCATTTGATTAACTTTGAAAGAGGTTTCTGTACATTCACATCTGACTGCTTTGACACAGTTGAAAGCATGGAAACCAAACCTTCCCTGCCATTCCTTACAGTGTTTTGCGAAGGTGGGTTTACTGATTGTCAGCCAATTGTCAATGCAGCATGCAATCCCAATTGCTTTGTTTCACTTATTTAACAATGTAAATATATCATAATTTACCTCCATCTGCAAGACCACAACCTGACCTGTATTCTGACACATTTTATATGACAATTTGATCTTAGGATTTTTTTTGCATTTAATTCAGACAATGCACGGCTCAAGAATGTATTTTATGATTACACAGTAGAGAGATCTGAATATTATCATTAAAGGGAAGAGGAGGCAATCATGGGCTCCTCACCTCTGGCGGATCTGAATTTAAGTCCAGCATATCCATAACTATAATCCTGAAATTGGCAAACAGCATTTAGCTATAATTAATAGATAAAGGAAAAACTTGACATTTAATCACATGGCTTCTCATTTAAAAAGCTCCTCTTTACCCATGATAATCATAATTTATGCTGGCAGCAGAAGAATTATGATATGGTAAAAACCAGAAAATTAAAACTTTAATTATCTCAGAATTTTATCTATCAGTTCTCGATATTGAATTTTCAATCTCAGATTCAAATAAATAGTCTGAGTATGTTTATTTAAAATCTCTCATTACATATTATAATCGCATATCCAGTGAGTTTATTTCAATGTATAATTATTATAAAACTGAAAAGGTATTCTCTTCAATGTAAAACATTCCAGAATATGCACTTATTTCAACTATTGCATCTTATTCCAATCTAGTGGGTTATAAGGAAAGATAATGCCATTGTGAATGCCTTGTTACCTTGAAAAATTTTGAATAAAATATATCTTATTTATTTTTCTGGATTCAAAGAGGTAAATATACTTCTAAGTTAAATTGATAAGTTCCCATTATCTGCTTTAAGCAAGGTCATGAGTATTTTAGCTCATAAGTGAATTATCACAAGGGATTATAAAGGTACCAATACGAACTTGACATAGAGATGCTACTGCTTCCCCAGCACTGTTGTCAAGTGCTCTGTAATGGACAATAATCCCTATATTGCAAGAGGAACTGGAATAATGTGGAGGGTGGGGAAAGCCTGAGGAAACTGAAGAAAATTTATTATCACTCAAGAATATATAGTAACTTTTAACAGATTGAATAATTATTGTCCTGTGGATATTTTTATTATACTGGCTATTTATACTTATATTTTTAAGAGTTAATGTAGTGTGTGTGTCTCTGACAGAGGCAGAGAGAGAGATTATAGACTCTCTAAATGTTCTGAAGTAGCCTAATTGAGATCCACTTTGCACTACTTTTGCCTCCACCTTAAAAATACCATTTAATAATATTTTTAAAACGATGTAGTTTTGTAAATATAGATTTTTAAAATGAGTTTTTATCCTAACCATAAAATTTATAAAATGAATTTAGCTAGGGTAGACTCTCTCCCTGGAAGTGTTTATGAAAAATATTAGCTAAGTGGACTTTTTATTTTAATAAATCTTTGAAACCAAGACTTAAGATATTAAAGTGTACTTCTCTCTTGTAATAAGTGGTGATGTTTATAATCAATTTATACCTAAATTCAAACAGCAGTCTTTGTGAGGTTTTTCTCTAACCTCAAGAGATTCTAACCCTCTTTTACTAATAAGTTTATTGTTCCATATTTGTCGGACCTGTGACTCTACTAGAATAGAAACCTGCAGAGAGACAGCATCCCTGTGCCATCAGTTTTAGCGAGCCTGTTTGCCATAGCAGAGTAAACATGTGCACCCTTGAGACCATTCAATTATTCTTTTATTTCATAGGTGTAGTTTGCAAAATGTATAGTTCATTTTCACATGTGCATATATTTTTACCATACTTAAATACACTTTCATCTTTTAACTCAATCATTAAAGTAATATTGTTCACTTAAAATTATTCATAAAATTTAACTTTATTCTTGATCTTTTATTGTTTCTTAAAAATATTATTAAATGAGGAAGTCACATTTTCCTCTAATGTAAATTTCAAGCGTGTCGCATAAAATGTTTTATAAAAGGCTTACCATGCAAAATTGTTTTGAATACTATTGCTAGAGCATTTGCCCACGCATGAAATAGAGATATAACTACAAAATTTTCAGGTCAAACCACAAGCATAAGGAAAAGGTTGAATGTAAATTAAGGATGAAATCCAATATATTTGGGAGGGACTTCATTTTCTTCTTGAGAAACCAAAGAAGGACACACTTATAAAACTTGGTATGAAATTTCTCAAGTAATAAAAAAAATTAACTTTGCAAAAGACATATATAACAGAAGCATTGGCTTGTTCGTGTTTTTGTTTCAAACTTTTGGAAATTATTTCAGTTAAGAATATATACACAAAGCATTAAAAAACACAGTGCCTATTCTGAAAGACACATGGAGAAAGAATTTCACCAGGGACCAAGCATATGAGAATATTCATTCTCTAGTATGTTCAATAGTGACTTTTTGAAAGTAAGCTGTGTATACAACTCAGTGCCAAGTGCCAATCACTGGGCTACAGACTGAATAAGAGCTCATTTTTAACCTCCCAGATTGGTGAATGGGAAGGACTAGGATATGTAGTAAGTTGGCCTAACAGCAGTAAGACTTACTGAGTATGCAGAATGTGCCAGGCAATGTGCTAAATCCTTTGTCATGATTATCTGACAATTATCTCTTTTAAGCCTCACAACATCCCTGTGAAAGAGGGACTGTTGCTTCTGGTAAAATAGATTAAGATATGAAGCTTGCTCAAGGCTTCACAACCAAGGAGAACTGTAGCAAAGATGATAGATCCTATTAGAAGGATATGAAGCAAATGTTATAGGGCAGACTAGGATAATAATAAATGCCTACAGGAGCCTGCACAGTCATCCTCCTTAGTGGGTGTAAAATTTGAGCTAGTTCTCAGAAAGCATATGAAGTTTGCTTGGTAGTGAAGGCAGATAAGGGGAATGTTTCCCTCTAATAACATTTTCTAGGAGCATAGCCTTCTGCTTTCAGTTTATCACTTATAATGTGTGCCAGTGGACATCATGATTACTAACATATTTGGAAGTCAGAATTTTATGGCGCTATATCTATTTACCCTCCGTAATAATAATAATAAAAATCTTCTGAGTAAATGCTGAAGCATCTGAAACTTCTGCCCAACTATTACTGAATATCCAGAAAGGAGAAAGGATTATTTTATCCTGTGCATGCAAAAAACATCATCTATTCTCTCCAAAGAGAGCTGGCTATGAGTCTAATTTTCGCCCCTTTAAAGCATAATGGAGGAAACTATGATAGTGACAATGGGTGACAACCTTGCTAATCTGTGATAGTTGACGGCTCAGGATTCTATATTCTATAACCTCATTTACTTCTAGGTGGGACTCTCTTCCTTTGTTTTTTCCTATAAATATTTCTTAGTTACTTTAGGTAAATTATGTTTTAGACAGAAGGATTTCCCACACTTCCAAGGGAAAAACCAAGGTATTTACAGCAACTAGAGAGCTGCCACACAGTTCTGATGGTGATAACCACTTAGAGTGCCAGGGAAAACCAATGTAGTTGGGAAAATGGCAAAGAAAACACACAGAAAAATGGCCATGATAGCACATTCTTTTTGATTTGTGTTTTTTCTTTATGGAATATTAAGTAAATAGAGTTAAATGAATTTGTTACAAAGGGTTCCCAAAAGTTTTGCAATATCATCTGTGATTATAAGATATTAGCAAAGTTTACTGACCAAGAAAAATATTAGAAAACTTCTGTTCTTATTTTAGGGAGAGTTTTGAAAGAATAGAGCAAAGTTGTAAAAGCTGCCTAGGTGAGTCAGGACTTTCAGGACCTCAGTAATTAGAAAAACTAGTACATACAGAATGATTCTATTTATGTAAATATATTATATCTGCTTTGAAACAATTAGAGTCATATACACCAAGGCTATTTTGTGTCAAGGAGAGGATGAGAACATTTCTGTGTTGAGAATTATTACAAGTCAACAGGATGCTCTTAGACATGTAAAACTGATGCCTTGGTATAAAGAACTGCAGATGTGCTTTGGGAATTCATGGTTTTGAGTGTGATATTTGAGATCATGTCAATGAGCAACTTTCATAATAGGAGAAAATCAATAGAGCTTAGAAACTGAAGGAAAAAACAGAGAAGTAGAGGGGAAGAAGTAGTTTCTCAAGCTAGGAGGACTGTATTCAAATTCAGACTCAGCCATTTTACTCCTCGATAACTTGGGCAAGGTAGTTCTACTCTCTGCTTCATTTCTCAAAGGGAGGGTTATAACAGCTCCTAAATGATTTTTTAATTCATCATAAATGATAATGATAACAAGAATAGTAATAAAATCAAGAACAGACCATTGGATTTGGCCAGGAAATAGTCATTAAAATCTTTGCAATTTATTTACCATATTGAAATTTTTTTTCTTGAGTGAGTGTTTTGACAAACTGATATATTAACTGTGTCAATATATGTGTCTATGTGCTTACTTTTACAATTGTGTAATCAAGGTGGTTTACATGCTTATTCTCTTTCTTTGGTAGAAACATAATAGTAATAATAATAATAATAATACAGATGTAAAACTCTCTTGAATATTGTTGATAAAGCCAAAAGAATTGTTTAAAAAATGTCATCTATGTTTTTGTATCAAGTAGAGGAAATAATAGAAACAAGGAAAAAATACTTAAATTCATTTTTAGACCCTTGGCTATTCCTACTATGTTCTCTGACAGATAACAGAGTCTTTAAATTTGGTCTTGAAACAGTATAATTAAACCAGAAAAGAAACCTGAAAGTACTTTTAGCCATTTATAAAAGAGACCTTATTTTAAAAGGAAGTAGATATTAAAGAGTCTGTTGGAAAAATTATTGGAACACAATCATCTGAGAATTAAGCAGGAATATAGGTAAGGGGAAGGCAATAATTGCCTGTTGTTTAGAATGATACAGGTTTAGAAAGTCGATGCTGACAGACAACATTTCGAATCAAAGAGTACAACTCCAGTAACAACCAGTGCATTTGGGTGGACACACCGCCAGAATAATAAGAGTTCAGACTCCTTTTTGGCATGCCTATGACCTTTCTCTTTAATCCTGGAATGGGCTAGTCACTATAATAATTATTGCTTACTGAAACTACATTGCAAAGAAAAAATAATAATTTAATTGTTCAGTTCATAAAGGCTGTGTGATTCTGCTTATCAAAAAAAAATCAAGATAAACATGTTCTCTGAGAATGGGAAACTGGAAAATTAAAGGTAATATTATTTCTTCCAGCCAATCTCAATGAATTTATCTTTTTAAAAAAATGAGTTTAGCCCTAGCTGGTGTGGCTCAGTGGACTGAGCACCAGCCTGTAAACCAAAGGTCATTGGTTTAATGCCCAGTGTGGGGTATATGCCTGGGTTGCAGACCAGGCCCCCACTAGGGTGCACGTGGGATGCAACCACACATTGATGTTTATCTTCCTCTCTTCCTCCCTTTTTTCTCTAAAAATAAATATATAAGATCTTAAAAAATAGAGTTTAAAATGCTACTTAGCAAAGTGCTTTACACCCATTCAATCAAAACTCTGTGTACTACCTAGAGAAAATAGCTACATAACTGAAGATCCAGACAATGTTATTATATAATCTTAAAAAGTTTTCTTTATGTAAATGGATACAATATATGTATTTTAATTTACTTCACTGAACCTGTGGTTTTAAATTCATCACATATACATTAAATGTATGTTATATTAATTCCACTATAGTGAGTACTTTTATCTTTCATCCATAAAAACATAAATGAGAAATATTTATACTTGTTTGAATGCAAATTCAAATATAAAAAAAATTATTTCAGTATATTGTTGCTTTGTCATTTAAATACTCAAGTTTGCAGAGAACAGTGGCAAAATAGTCTTAACTATTGGTTTCTTCCTTCATAATTTCTATGGTATATTAAGATATTTTTCTCCTGAAATTAGAATTTAAAAGAAAAAATGAAAAAGCAATATGTTTATTAGTATTTAGTGACAGGGATATAAAGAACTCAGAATGTTGGTTAAAAAAATCACAAAAGGCAGAGCCAACCATAGGTTTCTAGTGAAAACTTTTTTTCATAAAGTACTCCCACCATCATCTCCATCCAGGCAGGGTTGCTAAGTGAAATTAATTCCATTTTCCATTTTTATATTTCCCTCTGTAGAATTTAGAAGGCAGCCTGACAGTTATCATTAAGATTTTCTTAGAAAAGAAGTGCTAGAACATAAGAACACAGAACTGTGAAAACCAGTGTGAAAGCATAACTGTTTAGAACAATCATATGCAAATTTAGTGTGTAGGACATTTCTCAGAGCAAGTTTATTAAAGTGCAGCTTTTCAGATATGTTGCCACCTGGGGTGTCTGGTTCAGTATATCTGAAGCAAAGCCTGGGAAGTGGCATTTTAATAGGAATTCCAAGGTGGTTCTGCTACAGGTCGTTTTTAGATCACATTTCGGGAAACTATTTTTGAAACAAATGAAAAGTCCTTCCCTTCCCTTCCCTTCCCTTCCCTTCCCTTCCCTTCCCTTCCCTTCCCTTTCTTTTTATTGTTGTTCAGTTATAGTTGTCCCAATTTTCCCCCCGTTGCGCTCCCCTGCCTCGCCCACCCCTCGCTCCCACGGTCAATCCCTACCCTTTCGTCTATGTCCATGGGTCCTTTATACCTCTTCCTTGACTAGGCCCTTCCCCTTCTTTGCCCTGTTATCCCCCATCCCCCTCCCCTCTGGTCACTGTCAATTTGTTCCTTATGTCTGTGCCTCTGGTCCTGTTTTGCTCATTTGTTTTGTTCACTAAGTTCCACTTATAGGTGAGATCATATGGTATTTTGTCTTTTGCCACCTGGTTTATTTCACTTAGCATAATGCTGTCCAGTTCTAACCACGCCCTTATGAAGGGTAGGAGCTCCTTCTTCCCTTCTGCAGTGTAGTATTCCATTGTGTATATATACCACAGTTTTCTTACATGAAAAGCAAAGTGAACAGAAAACAAGTAATTAAAAAAAGGGAAGAAGGGGCAGTAACAAGGGGGGGCGGGGAACTGTAGTATTAAAGTACTTAGTTAAAACTAATCACTTCCTATTTTGTTTAATCTCTACAAAATCTCTATGATATGCATCTCATGTAATAGAAATCTGAGACCTAAAGCTATCAATGACTACTTCATACATTAACACATGTTAGACCCCAAAATTTATGCTATTTCCTCTATACCAAGCAAAGATGTGTGTGACAAAGAAGAAATAAATCATTTAAGCAACATTTCAGAGAGAGGCTCATACTTTTTGGTTTTTTGTGTGTTAACTATCTTTCTAAAAGCCAAGTACCAGTTATATGCTAAGGACTAAGACATAAAAGAGAAAATACAGTCCCAGTCTCTCATGTTGACATGCACATACACAAAAACACACCTTCCCCCCCACGAAGAATGTTCACACATGGAAACTAATGGCTATAGATTTGTTTACAATCTTCATTATGTCTTTAATGTTCCTGAAAGGTTTGCTTAAATCCAACACTATGTAATTTCTTTTTAAAACTTTGTGTGCACATATTGGCAATAAATTCAACTTCCTAGGGTTGTGATCATCTTGATCTTCAGAACATTTTAGAGAAAATAAATTGTATTTTGGCTAAAATTTTTGTTTACATTCACATAGTGAATAAATTTTAAACCACTTTGCCATTACCATGAGTCAATTTTGGTTTATGTAAATCCAGTTAAAATAATTTAGCCTTGTACTTGAAATTTTAAAAATACCTATTTTCCGTTACCTGAATTTAGAATTGGGGAAACTGAGGCATTATAACCATGAAAAAACCTACACCCAGGTCTGGGCTATCTATCAGGGCAAAAGCCAAACTTGTGAGACAGGTGCTGAGGTAAAGGAAAGTGGTTTATTCAAGTTGCCAGCAACTTGTGATGATAGGGAGACTTTTGTCCTCAAAAACCCATCTTCACGATCTCAGCAGGCAGGAGCTTTTATAAGGATGGAGAAGGAAAGAAGAACAAAGAGATCAGGGAGAGGAGAATGTGAAGCGCTACTTCTGAGAAGTAGGAGCACAGGAAAGGGAGGTGTCTGAGGTGGTACAAACCTGCCCCTTCTTGAGCCTCCTCCTCTCATTTTGGCGATCTCTGTCTTCTAACAGGAATTTGTAGATTCACTGTGGACACCGTCGGATCCTCACGGCTGGCACCACGCAGCCCTTTCTCCCCACAAGCAGATTTTTCTAAGCTGTAAAAATAACGCTAGATAAGAAATAAAAACACAGGCCTTTATTATATACTGTAAGAAAACAGAGGGTTAGCTGGGTACTTGAGAAAAAGAAGAACGCACACCCTGCATTGCTTAATTGAAATGTTAGGTCATGGTTACAGCACAGAGTGACTGACTTCTATTTTTATTCTTCTTTTGAATTTATAAATATAGTCTCCTTAGAAATTCATTAACTAGTATTATTATTTAGTGTTTTCTACAAAGAATAAGGAAAATACACATGCACTCACGCTTTTAATTTTATAATAACATTCATGGAAAAATTTTACCTTTGGACATACTTTTACTCACCTGTTGGAATCCCTTTCACTGTCCCGCTTCTCATTCATTCTTATCTGCTAGTAGGTGCTAAAATATCACTAACTGATGATTAATACTGTGAATGAAAGAGATTCAAGTGTGATATCTATCAAGAGGATTTATATTTTAATTGTGAAATTAAAAAAAATTCAAGTCTCATTTGGAAAAAAGTTTCATCATGCAATGAAGATAACTGAATCTAAAATTATGGCCCTGGAGTTAAGTAATAAAAAAATATTTAACTATCCGATGGAGGAAAACTAGCACTCTAACTCAGCATATTTCCAGAACATGTGCTACATATTTTTTTCTACTTGCCACACCAAATCCTAAATCAAAATCTCTGAACTCTGCCCAGTTAATTCCACCTAACCGTTTGATCTTTCTACCTACTGCAGAGTAGTTCACATGAAGTGAAGTGAAAACTCTGATGGTCATTTTCAACTCTTATTTGCAAAAAACTGGTTCAGTGATGTGTACTTTTTAAATACCTCACCTAAGCTTTTAGGCTGAATACATATAGACTATCTTCTCTTTACACCTTTGAATAGATTGTCCCTATCTGACTAACTCACACATAATTCTGATTAAATAAATTATCTGTCTGTGAATTCCCTAGGCTTAGGTTTTAATACTCTATATTATTTCCACACTGGAGCCTTCTCCTGTTCCCAACATGTCAGAAACAAGTAATTTAGTTGCTAAGACTTTTTCATCTGTCAAAAGACAAACATATCAACCTCTGTAAAAATACGTATGTAATCTTGCTCCATTTGATATAACATGAATATCAGGGAGAATCAAGATTAGACTTTTGTCGATTAGACTTTTTGATAATGAGGTGGTAGGAAAAGCAGTAAATGTATTGGAAAAAAGAGCTTTAAAGCATATTTAAGCTTACTAAAGCCTTTCAATAGAACATATCTAATTCTGGTAGTAATAAAATGGATGGAATTTTGTTGTAAAGCTGAACAGAATTCGGCTTCTAATATGCCAGCTTTACATGACATATTATTAATAAACTGCCACTGTTATCACTTGATACCAATCTTTGGTGACTGCCTATTTTTGGACTTGGAACTTAAATGTGTTTTCTTAAATAATATTTACTTTGTGAACCAGTTTCTCTTTTCAAATACATTTTTTTCCTGATCTGTAGAAGTTGCTGTGTTATTTAATTAATGGTTTCAATTTCATTATACTAATATACATGGTCCAGTAGAAGCAATGCCTGCTTAAGTGTGGTTGGTAGGGTAAAAATATGGGTGTAATAATTTATAGTTTTAATTTGAACATTTCACCTAAACTGTCATATGGTGAGCTTGAGTGTGATGTAGTTATGTTACAGAATTATACGCTTATGATTTTGTAATAAAAGATTTTGTAATAAAGGGTGTTATTTGTGCCAGACCCTATATTTTAAAAACCACTGGAGCATTATGTGACTTGAGATAGATAGATAAATAAGTAGATATAGTATTTTTTATGCAGATGAAATTAGGGCAGACTAACAATTAAGAAAATGTACTTTAAATTTAGTACCTAACAAATGAGAACATTGTTAAAATCCATTCTCTCAACTAACTCTCCACAGCGTATTTGCTGTTTTCTCTCTTTTGTTCACCTAACTCTGTCATTCACACCCCTGTTCTCCTGCTTACACCTTATTAACTCAAGAAAATCATTGAGCGTCTTATGTGAAATAGGCATTGAGATACTGTTGGAAAACAAAAGCTTAAAACTAAGATGACTGAGCCTGAAGGGAATTTGCTTACAGGACCTAAGGTCACTCTCTAGGTACAAAGGGACCATCATATAGGAAGTTCTCTGTATTGTACATGTCCTTGTCACTCCACAAACTCTAACTGCCCACCAGAGGAGCCTTTGGAGTGACTTTTTGATAAGTTGGATTAAGAGACACAGCATCTGATGATGGCAAAGAAAGGGAAGCTAATGTCATAAAGAGGGCAAAGCAACTGCAGAAACCTGTAAATCTATCAGGGAATGTACCCCCGAGTTATATGTAAGTGCACTTAATATACTAATTGACATGATTGGACGGGGAATGTCAAAACTGTTTACTACTTGGGCAAAGGTAAGAATAAGGGTTCATACTCCTAGGTGTTCAATAGTATTTACCAAGTACTCACTCATTACACACTGTACTGCCAGATGAATTTATCCAAGTAAGACAGTACTCTTTTTGAAATAAAACTGAAGTGTGTAAAAGACAAGTTAGCAGAAGACTTACAGATTTGAGGAAGTCTGATTCTGTTTATAGTTAATTGTATGACCTCATAAGTCATTTAGTTTTTTCAGGTCCTCCATTTGCTCAAATATAATCAAGGAGCATATGGACTGTTGTGAATGTTGAATCCCTTCAGGCTTTAAGTTTAATTATTCTCATTGTGTGAGTTGGGATATTTTTTGCCACAAGTAATAGAAAATTAAATTGCTTAAATTCTAAAAAAAGTTATCATATATTACTGAAAGGTGAATAGCTTTATAGTTCCATGAATGATCAATTCAGTGATTCACTGACATCATCAGGGACCTAGATTCTTTCTGTCTTTGTACTCTGTCTCCTGTCATAGGTTGTGCTTAATTAGCTTCCCTCAGTATTGAAAGATTATCTGCCATAGTTTCAGGGTTTGCAACCAGACACATGATACCAGTGGAAGAAAAGAAACTTTGCCCTCTTTGTTTGTCTTTTAAGATTAAGGAAGCTGTTTTGAAAAAAATCCCACCTGACTGCCTACTGCCAGCAAATAGCTATTCGTGTCTCATTGATTCAGTGGGTCATATGCCCCAGCCAAAAAGAACTAATTACTGTTGGCTTAGCCCAATTGTGCTTAGCCTCTGTTTCTGAAAATGTGCCGTGCTTTCACAGAAGCTCAAGACTGCACATGGAAGGAAGGAATTTAAAAATTCAAGTTCCTTAATAAGGAGGAATGGTCCTTGGCCAGGGATTCAGTGGTATCTCTTATGCTTATTATGCATTGTTGGTATATTACATTCTTCGTGGATGAATATTTTTATATTCCGTGAATATCAAATAGCTAAACTGTAAGTTTACTTTAAAACAAAATGTCTCCAGGGATATGCAAGTACTAAGTAGGCAATTCTTATTGTTTACATTCTTATCCTTTCCCCAAATTCTTTAGTGACCACTCTTTTTCAGTAAAATAATTTTTTAAAGGAAGGGAGTCTTTTTATTTTTTAAGATTTTATATATGTTATTTATTTTATTTTTAGATGGAGGGGAAGGGAGGGAGAAAGAAGGAGAGAGAAACATCAATGTGTGGTTACCTCAGGTGCACCCCTTACTGGGGACCTGGCCTGAAACCCGGGCATGTACCCTGACTGAGGAATCAATGTGGGTCAGCACTCAATCCACTGAGCTATACCAGCCAGGGCTTCAGTAAAATAATTTAAAAACATACAGAATAACAATTTGCTCTCTTACTGAATCACACAGCTCTCTGCCCATCTACGGCCACCTGCATACATATTCCATTTGCTTTCAGGCTGACGCCTGTGCCCATGCTGTTCTCTCAACACACAATATTCACGCCCCCAGTAGTACCTGCCCCCCTCCCCCTTAATCGGTTCTCCCTAACTGTCCCTTGTACCTAATTGACTCATGCATATGTGCCTGACAGAAAAGGAGCTACTCTTCCTTCATTTCTTTAAGTTTCTGTGATATACTTCACTGCCCCTTTGAAGCACTTAATGAGTCCTCAGGTTACCTACTGCTCTTTCATTTTCCCATTGAGTTTTCAGCATATGCCTATTAGATTGATGATGTAATGGTTTACATTCACTTAATGATCTCCCTCCGCACTAGACTTTACACTTTTTAAGGGTAAAGTTGTTGTTGTTGCTGCTTTTGTATTTGATCCTATAAAAACTGGTGTAAGGCAAGGTTTATTGTATGTTTGATAGAGTGTATGCCTACCCAACTGATGGTGTTAGAGTCAGTGTACATAAACCAAGCAAATAATTGGATACTTCTTTCTTTTTCCCTAACAGTAAGCCTAGAAATAAGATAACCTAGAAAAACACTTCTCAAAATTTCCCACAAACATCAAAAAACTTTTCCTACCCAAAAACTTGACCTACAAAGAACAATCTACAGAAAATAACTTGGATGATATTTAATGGTTTAAAATTTGGCTAATTTTGTGTTTTATAGTGTTTAGTCCCTTAAACCTCTGATAAATCTATAGTCTATGTCATAAATATACAGGCTTTGTTTAGCATAAAATGTTTATTTATCATTATGTAAAATCAATTTCCAGGGAGAATCACCTTGTGTATCTTGATACTGTAGGCAAACCACTATATAGTTTCTAAGAGGTTGAATTCTCTAATCAAGAAGGATAGATTTTAGAAAATAGAAAATAATCTATAAGGTATAACATTTTGTTCACAACATCACTGCTAATTGTTGAGTTCTTTAGTAACTCATTTAACCTCAATATATATTAAACAAACAAATAAATAAATTCTTATGGTTGTATTGTTATAATTTATCTTCATATATATCACTTTCTGAAAAAGTTAACACGTGCAAATCATGTTATCTCCTTGAATTCAAAGACTCATATATGTATATAACAGTCTTTAAAATATAAGAATAGTTTACTTTGTGTTGTTCATTTATAAATGTAATTAGTAGATTATGATTTCTGTAGACAGTATTGGGAAAGAAAATATTTCCCAAGATGAAATCAGTGGGGGAGAAAAAAAAGTCTTCAGGAAAGAAAAGCAGTTCCTAACAGCATAACATTTGAGTTGTCACAAATGAGGAGGCAGCCAATAAATGATTCATTCTGTCTCCATCATAGCATATTTATAAATCCATCTGACATCTCTGGCCTATTGGAGGACTGAAAAATGAAATTATAGATTTCCTACTATAGATGACACCATCAACCAAGGGGTTTTGGAAGGGTTATTTGGTCATTTTCATTTATCTCATTTCTCTCCATTCTATCCGTGACAGCTCTAACCCATAACACATAACACACACATCCCAGGAAGCAGGGCCAAAGATTAATCTCCCCTTTTGATTTCACCAAGGACATTTGTTTGTTTTCATAATTGCACAAAGAGATAAATAATATGTACAATTCTGGGAATATGTTAAGGTAGAAAAAATATTAAAAGTGAATTTAAAAAAGAAAGAGACCTATAATTTGTTTTTGACATCTGTGGATATTTGAAGTATTTTCTTTTTATTTATTATATGTAAAAGTATTTTCATAGCTTTATAAAAATAGTTTCACAATATTAAGAACAAGTGGAAAAATAAGAAAAAAATAACAACACAAAAAAACGGAAGTAAAGAATCCTAATTATATCTATCATTCTAGGTTGCAGATATTGAAGTATCAAGATAAACAGGAGTTTCATGCTTTCCTTTCCAGTGCTTATACAGATTCATATGCAAATACAACTATTCACAACAGCCAGGTCTTCCTAATTTAAACTTGAACATTTCACTCATAAGAAATGTGTCTCCATTTCTGCAGTCTTCAAAATTGTAAATTTAAAGCACTGCATATTATTTCAATTCAGAAGGATTCATAACTAAAACATATCAAGGTAGAATTTAGTGGGCCTGCAATGTAAGTTTAGAGTATCAAAGAGAAAGGAAAATTAACAAAATACCTTGTTTTTTAAAATTGCCAAGTTAGAAAATCCTTTATACTTTATGACTCCATTTGCTAGTGTTACTAGTAAGCGTTAATAAATATTTGAGTATTACCTTTATCTTTCTTAATTTTTATAAGATTATATAAGATTGAGATAGTTAATAGGAAACAGGAGACATGAGACACAGGCAATGTGAAAACTGGATGTCAGTCATTTAAGTTTTTATTAAGCAGGTACTACATGTTCTTTTTTAATTGAGATAAATTGACATTAAGTTCAGGTGCATAATATAATTTGATATTTGTATATATTGCAAAGTGATTACCATAATAAATATAGTTATCATCATCACCATACATAGTTGGAAAATTTTGTGTGTGTTTATGTGATGAGAATTTTAAAGATCTATTTTCTCAGCAATGTTCAAATATTCAATACAGTATTATTAACTATAGTCATTATGCTGTATCTTACCTTCCTATGACTTACTTAATAAGTAAGCCTTTTGACCACCTTCACCCATTTTGTTCTCCCATAACCCCTGCCTCTGACAACCACTAATCTATTTTCTGTATCTATGAGCTTGGTTTGTCTATTTGTTTTAGATTTCACATATAAGAGCATATTGCATTTGTTGTTCTCTTTCTGATGTTTCATTTAGCATAACGACCCCAAGTTTTAGCCATGTTGTTGCAAGCAGCAGCTTTCCTTCTTTGTTATGACTGAATATAATTTGTATGTATGTATTGTATTTTCTTTATCCATTTTTCCATTGATGGACACTTAGGTTGTTTTCATATCTTGGCTATTACAAATAATGTTGCAATAAATATGGAAGTGTAGAAATCTCTTTGAAATAGTGAGTTCATTTTCTTTAGATATATCCCAGAAGTGGGAATTCTGGGTCATATGGTAGTTCTATTTTTAATTTCTTGAGGATCCTTTATTTTGTTTTCCATATTGGCTGCTCCAATTTCCTTTCCCACCAATAATACACAGGACTTTCCTTTTTTCCACATCTTTGCTTTCCCAAATCCTCGACATTGGTCTCAGCAATGATTTATTGGATATGATCCAAAAGCCCAAGCTACAAAAGGAAAAAATGATCAAGTGGGACTACATCAAGTTAAAAAGCTTCTGTACAGCAAAAGAAACCATCAACAAAATGAAAAGGCAACCTGCAGAGTGGGAGCCAACATTTGAAAACCACATTTGATGCAAGGTTAATATCCAAAATATACAAAAAACTTATTAAACTCAATAGCAAAAAATAATTATTATTATTTAATTTAAAAATAGGCAAAGGACCTAAATAGATAATTTTTTAAAATTCTCACCTGAAGACACATTCATTGATTTTAGAGAGAGGGGGGTGGGGAGAGAGGGAGAGAAACATCGATGTGAGAAAGAAATATCAATTGTTTGCCTCCCGTTTGTGCCCCAACTGGGATGAAACCCATAACCTAAGTATGCGACCTGACCAGGGATTGAACCCACAACCTTTTGGTGTACAGGATGACACTCCAACCAACTGAGCCACCTGGCAAGGGGAAAACAGACAATTTTCCAAAGAGAATACACAAATGGCCAGCAGGTATATAAAAGGTCCCTAACATTAGTAATGATTAGTGAAATGCAAATCCAAATCAAAATGAGATGTTACCTCATACCTGCTAGAATGGCTATCAAGTAAAAGACAACAAGTGTCAGAGAAGATATGAAGAAAAGAGAACCCTTGTGCAAGTGTTGGTGGGAATATAAATTGGTGCAACCACCATGGAAAACAATATGAAGATTTCTCAAAAAACTCAGAATAGAAAGACCATATGATTCATCTATTCCACTTCGGAATATTTACCTAAATATATATGTGCTCCTGTTTTCATAGCGGCATTATTTACAATAAACAGGTCATGGAACATGTGATACACACACACACACAATGGATTGCTTCTCTACTCAACTTAAAAAGAATGAAATCTTGCCATTTGTGACAACATGGATGGACTTTGAGGGTATTATGCTCAGTGAAGTAAGTCAGATAAACAAAGACAAATAGTGAATGATTTCACTCATAGGTGGAATTTTTAAAAAATCAAAAACAAGAAATCAACCAAACAAAAACAAATTCATAGATAAGAGAACAGATTGGTGGTTACCAGAGGGAAAGAGGGCTGGGGATGGTGAGATGGGTGAATGGGGTTAATTGTATCATGAAAGGTGGTAACTAGACTTGGTGATAATCACTTTGTAGTGTGTAACACAATCTGACAAATGTCAAATTAAAATTTTTCACACCTGAACTTTATATATGTTACATATCAATTTTGTATCAACTAAAAATTTCTTACTTACAATGTTGCAAGGCACTAGGCAATAAAACTGGGGGAAAGTTACACTCAAAAATTGAAACATTCTAGCCTTCTAGGAGTTTACAATCTATTCACATTAGTTATGGACATTAACAAGTATAAGTTCATATAAAGAAATTATTCAGTATTCAAAAATCAAAGGTAACAGGAAACAGATATTCTATTTATTTACTTTTCTATATGTAAACTTTCAGAGGTAGACAATCTTTTAAACTTTTGCCAACATTCCTTAGTTTTTACATTTACTTTTAATATTATTTTTATTAAATATTAATGTTATAATATTGTAAGGCAATTAGATTCATGTTTATTCTTTTCTCATATAATGGAATGTCATTTCATAGCTAATGTTTTCTTTACTTTCATATGTATAAGTGAGAACACATGGATTTGTGATATATTTTGTAACCTAAAAAACTATAAAACACAGTTTCTTATATATACTATATGTCCACAGGATACTGAATTTAATGTTTCTAAAATATAAAGAAAATGGAAGAAATCAGTTGGTGAAAGATGTTCTTCATCCCACAGTGATGCTGAGTTGTAGATACTATATGATATATTGTATAATTGTGTATGTATTTATGTGTATGTCAGCAGAGCTGATGAGACTACAGTGCAATGAATCCAATCACTAGTTGGAGGTGTTTGGATTTGTTCAAGTCTATAAACACCAACTTTTTCCCTCATCCTAGTGAGCCCAGTCAATCATGTGTAATGTTGTTTAGAAGGTGAACTGGGTCAATGAGTATGAAAAAAATAGGTTGACATAGGCAAACCATGTATAGAATATACCCATATATTTGACCTAATTAAATATTTTATTATATTAGAAATTGTTCTAGAAGCATAATAAATTAGTAATTTCATATATTGAATAGTCTACAGAAAATGAACATAATGCATGTTGGCAGTGTTACGTAAGCCTTCTAAAAATTCACATGTAAAACTGTGAATATGTCACATTATACACTGTCTTTAAACAAAACCTAATTTTAGAATTGAGTCTAAATTTCCTGAGTGTCTTATTTTCCTCTGTATATAAATACTAAAAATTCCAAACCATGTTGGACTAAGTTATAGATATAAAATAAAACTTGTCTAATAGAGAACCTATTAGACTATAAACAAAAAATAAACTAAATTTTATATTTTTTCTAAATGAATTTATTTGATTGAATAATTAAATACACTTAGTTTTTTGGCTTGGGCTTCATGACCTTGTTGATCTATTATCATCCCTTCATAATCTCTGTTGTGGAGCAAATTCCATTAAACCTCTATTCTCTACATAGTTAAGTGTTGTTGATTCCTCTGCAATCCTCTCTATCCCTATTTCTCAGCATCTGTGTAGAGATTCTTATTCATTTGAAGACACTGGAGCTGAATTCTAATGAGTCAAGCCCCAAGTGTTCATTTCATGGGTAATTTCTTCAGGTGCCAAATAGCGACCAACATTTTCAGGTGCCAGAGCGGGTATGAGTGTTCATTTTCTCTTGGGCGGAACCAGAACACATTTCTTTCAAAATATGTAACCCTAACACTATTTGTGCTTGACATGCCCCCCCCTTAAAAATCATGTCAAGATTTTTTCTAAATAGTTGCCCATGCAATCTAACAAAAGGAGTGAGCCCGATCAAAGAAAAATATTAAAACGTGACCGTTTGTCACAGTGTGTACTAGTAAATAAATACTCTGGTCTTAATAATGTTGGGGCAGGCGAATATATTAGTCTCTACTCATTAGTCACACACTCACCCATAAAATGCTCAAATATCATTTGAACGGACATTCTCTGGCATGTGTATTAGAGGAAGCCACATCCTTATTGGTGCGACATTGAAGATAAATTACCCGGTAGCCTTTCCCGTGTTTCATACGCCCACGTGAGCACATTAATGGAGTTTGCAATTAATATTTTTGAATTCTTGCCCACTTTCCCTTGAAATACTGTAATATAAAAAAGTGGAAGACAAAGTTTGAATTTAGCTTTTCTATCTAATGTTCAAAAGTTGCATTAATACTCACACATTAGGGTCTAGTTCACTTCCTTAAAAAGCTACAGAATCAGCAGCAGACAAAATTCCCGACGTAAAGTCTGTTGTCAGAGGTGTGTGCCTGGAGCTGTCAGTTTTCTCCCTCACTACCACAAGGCCTAGTAATCATCAATTAAGTAATTGATATTGGGAAATCATGAGCATTATTGAATTTTTTTCAGTCTAGGTGTAATTATTTAATTTTGAAATGTGTTAAGCTCCTGAAGCCTCACTTTTCTGAAAATCTCCAGCCACTTACGATTCACAACATGACTACTTTGATAGGAAGTTCTTTACTTCCCACAATGTGGTCTGGCATATTTGGACTTACTTGATAGTAAAGAAAAATTATACCATCTGCTTACTAACCTCATAAATTATGCAAGCTTAGAATATTCACAATGTGATTCAGAAGCACTAAAACACGATGAAGGTGCATGATCTTTAGAATCCCAGCCTGGGAAAGAATCTCTGTTTTCCACTTCCTATTTATGGGGATTGGGCAATTTTTTTGAATCTGAGTAGCCTCATTTTTTTTAAATAGAGTGATGTTATTTGCTACTACAGGACAGGATGTTTCTAGAAAATGTTACATTAATCGTTTCATACAATATTACAGAACCAGAATGGTATTTAGTAAGTGTTACCCATGGATGTTATTACTCTTAAGAAATTAGAAAATAATAATAAACCTAATTCATTTACTTATTCAATACATGTTAAAATGCTCTATGTACAAATTAGTATAATAATTTCTCAGAAACAAACTTCTAGTGATTTAATATTAGTTCTTTTTCTACCAATCAATTGCTTTCAAACTATTAAAGGAAACTCTAAGAAAAGCAAAGAGTTATAATAATGTTTTAAAATCATATTTCCAGACGTTAGAAGTGTTGGTATACTCTGTGGCCTTTGCACCAATATTTAATAAAGAAGAAATCTGATAAAGTGTTGTATATCACAATGCAAATTTGACCCCAATGTCCAGAACTTCTTTTATTTTCTGAAATGGAAGAAGACAGTCCACACAAATTGGCTTTTGAAATCAGACCAAATGCTCCAGATGTTCTAGCACTGCCAGCAGAGCTTGTCTGTGATCCATGTCAGAACTGCAGCTGTCAACACGAAAGCACACCTGCCACTGGTTTACTGTCAGCAGATGACTTTTCAATTGTATTAGGAAGTGAAGCAAACTGCCGAATGAAGCAGTCACCTTTGAAAAGAATCCATGTCACATCAAATCCTGCTTCATAAAAATGCAGGAATCTCTAGAGCCTTCTTAAGCACTAACCTTGAGCTCAGGGAGCAATGCTAAAAATTAGTAGATAAATCTCAGAGCGTTCTTAGTTCTAGAACGAGCTTTTGGTAGGTTCATTAAAGAGAAGTAAGTATTTGAACATTGATTAAGGAACTCCTACTACAAATAGGCACTTAATAAGCAGAGCTAAATTATAAAATAGAACTAAATAAACTTATTTGACATTCATTATTTCTGAGGATTTGATTCAAAAACTATCTTTTTAAAGTAACAAAATTTTAGAGATTCAGAGGTTTTAGTTAATGTTTTGAGATATAATGAAACTTGGAAAATGGCAAATGATAATGAAAATTTTCCACAAGTGTCAAAGCAATGACTCTATGACTTCAAATTAAAATGGTTTCTGTCTTTCTGCTATACCCTCTGCTTCCTATTTCTATTCTATTTTATTTTGTTTTAGAGGTTTCATGGAACAATGGAAGGGGCTTGGGTTTTGGGGCCAGAGAGACTAGGCAAATTATTTAATCTATTTGAGCTTTAGTTTCTTTATGTGTAAATATGAGATATCTGTCTTATATCAAAGTAGATGAGAATCTTCACTGGTCTGGTGGCTCAGTTGATTGGAGTGTCATTCTGTACACCACAAAATGCTGTAGGTTTGATCCCTGATCTGGGCACTCTCAGTACCAGCATGGGAGGCAACTGATCCATGTTTCTCTCCCACATCGATGTCTCTCTCTTTATCAATTTTTCCCCTCTCTAAAATCATTAAAAAACATATCCTTGGGTGAGAACTAAAAAAAAAAAATTAAAAAGAGTAGACAAAATTCTGAATATTGATGATCCTAAAACTTAGGGAAGATTCTGAACTAGAACACCAGATCAACACGCCTAGAAAGCCTTCCAGGGGATGGTGATGAGCAGCTAGGTTTATACATTTTTTGATTTTTGTTTGTTGCTTCTTTTGTCTCATGGCTTCAGTTACTTCCTTCTCTCTTGATTGATGCTAAGTGCATTAGATAGATGATTAGACAGATAATAGATAGATAGATAGATGATAGATAGATAGATAGATAGATAGATAGACAGATAGATAAACAAATAGATTGGTGTTTTCCCTTTCTGCCTCTGCCAACTGTGAGTGGCCTCCTTCTGCATGTCTTGAATTCAAGCCCCACTTAGTCACTCTGTCTCTTTGGATTATTGTCTAGCCATACTCCAACTTATAGACCACTGGCAGACACATACATTGGCTTGGATCATTGTGCCCAACTCTGGTCTAGATTGCTGAGACATGGTTAGGGGAGTTATATGGCCAGCATTTTGTCACTGCCTTTGTGTAGTAGGACTCATAGCTACTTATATCAGTAACAGAATTAAAGAAGGCAAATCAAGGGAGGGCAGAGGATACAGCAAGAACCGCATAGGACCAAACATGAATGTAATATCCTCAGTCTATGTTCCCTAAATTCATATCTGCTTTCATAGAAGCCTGCTTCAGAACTCTGACAGGTGGAGGCAGAGCGAATTTGCTGACCTGATACATATATGTAAAATTTTTGAATACATCACCAATCAACTTATGTTTTAGATATATTTGCTTTACTATCTTATATACAGAATTATAACTATTCCAGTACCATTCTATTTATGTACTATTAAGTATATAAGAAAGTACTTGTATTGATGGAAAATTAAATATCAACAATGTCACCTATTACCACCATTGGAAAATTGGAACTATTTTAGCTTTACTGAATAATTAGAAATCTTTACTTCAAATATCTATTTCTAAAGTTTGTAAAACTTTTACCTCAATTTGTCAGATTTATAAAATTTTACAATTAAGCATTTAATGCTTATTCCATTGTAATTGTGAATACATAGAATATTCCCATCAACCCAGAAAAGCCCACACTTCCTTTCTCAGACAACCTCTGCTCCATCAAGAAATAACTACTGTTATGTTTCCTGTCACCATAGGTTAGTTTTGTCTGTGGAAGAGCTTTATATACATTAAATATTTTTGTGACTGGCTTTGGTTGCTCAGCACAATGGTTTTGCTATTTAAACATGTTTTGTGTACATTACTAGTTTAATCCTTTTTATTTCTAAGTAATAGTTCTTTGGATGTATCGGACTGTATATATCAATTACTGTTTCCAGTTTGTTTGCCTATCATGAAGAAAGCTTCTGTGGTCACTCCTATGTCTTTTAATTGAAACTGTTGAGATACTTGTAGATCCCATGTACATGTAGAAGAAATAATATAGAAATCCCTTGCACATTTTGCCCAGTTTCCCCCATGTAACATTTTGTAAAAATATATCATATTACAAACAAGATATTGACATTGATATAATCTACCTATCACATTCATATTTTCCAAGTTTTACTTGTACTCATGTATGTATGTGTGTATTAAGTTATATGCACTCTTTTAACCTGCATAGGTTGTGACTCTACCACCACAACCAAGACACTTAATAGTTCCAACACCACAGACATGTGTCATGTTGTTCTTACATAACTACACGTACGTTCCTCTTCAATTCACCCTCCATTACTAACTCCTGGCAACTACCAATCCATTCTCCATTTCTAAAATTTAGTCACTTTGAATATTATGTAAATTGAATCATGTCATCTATAACATTTTAGGATTGGCTTTCTTTCATTCAGCATAATTCTCTGGAGATACATCCAAGCTGTGCATATCAAGGATTTATTTTTGTTTTATTGCCGAAGAGTGGTATGAATGTGCCACAATTTATTTAACTATTCACTTGTTTAAGTACATCTGGGCAAATAGTTTGGGACTACTCCAGGTAAAGGTGTTATGAACACTCATGTGCAGGTTTTTGTGTGAACATAAGTTCTCATTTTGTGGGATATAGAAAGATTTTATGTATTGAGTAGAATTGTTGGGTTGTGTTTGCGTGATTAGTTCTATAAGAAGGTGCCAAACCATTCTCCAGGTGACTCTACAGTTTTACATTAACACTAGTAAACATATGAGTGCTTTCTCCTCTTCCTTGTCAGCATCTGGTGTTACTGCTAATTTTTATTTTATCCATTTGGGTCACTGTATAGTGTTGTGTCATTGTTATTGTAATATCTTAATGATATTAAATATCTTTTCATAGCCACATTCACCATCTCTATACCCTATTTGGTGAATTGTTTGTTCATGTCTTTTGCTCAATTTCTAATTGGATTGTTTTTTTACTGATGATTTTGAGAGTTCTTTATCTATACTAGATACTAGCCTTTTGACAGATACATGATTGTCAAATAGTTTCTTCCAGAATATAGGTTACTTTTATATGCCATGTGGGAATTCACAAGCAAAAACTCTTTATGAAATCTATATTATCAAGGTTCTCCATAGAAATTTTAAATAATAAAATATATACATATATAGTCTTTGTTCTTAAGTTTTCATTCTTAAGACTATCAACTGATCAAGTGCTTGGATGAGATGCACCCACATTATGGACAATAATGTGCTTTATTACACATCTACTGATTTAAATGCTAATCATCTCTAACAAATACAGCACTTAGATTGGTGTTTGACCAAGCAACTAGTCACCATCATCTAGTAAAGTTGACACAAAATATTAACCATCACAAGTTCAATTTATCAATATTCTTTTCATTGGTCATGAAAAGAATCTCCAAGAATATTTACCTAGCCCCAGATCCCCAAGGTATGGTGTTTTTACCCTAAAAGTTTTTTCTTTATGTTTTATATTTAAGTATATGCTACACTTTGAGGTAATTTTATTATAAGTTTTGAAACTTAAGTTGAAGTTCACTTTTTTTGCCTATGGATGTGAAATTGCTCCAGCACCACTTGTTGAATCATTCCTCTGTTGAATTAATTTTGCAGCTTTGTCAAAAATCAGTATGGTATATATGTTTGGGAATGGTTTGTAAAAGTATTTTTGTTACATGTTTTTATTTTGGGGCTAAGTACCAACACAGGATTCCTGGGTCCTAGGGTCTGTTGACATTCAACACATTCCCACCAGTAATTGGTGATATCAGTCTTGTTGATTTTATTCATTTACATTGAATGTGTAGTGTCATTTAACGATGACTTCAACTTGCATTTTTCTGATGACTAATATCTTTAAACACTCTTTAATGTACCTGTTGGCTATTCAGAGAATGTCCTTATTGAAGTATCTATTCACCTTTTTTGACTATTTTAAGTCAGGTTGTTTGTATTTTGATTGGTTTCAGAAGTTATTTATATATTCTAGATGCTATACCTTTGTTGTGTGTTTTATGTGTTATTTACAATTTTCTCCCATCTTGTAGTTTATCTATCTTTTTTCACCAGTGTCTTTTAATACACAGAATTTTATAAATTTTTGATGATGCCCAGTTTTTAAAAATATTTTTATAAGTTTTTGCTTTCTGTGTCTTATGTAATAATTGTGTTGCATACTCCAAGACTGCAAAGATATTTACCTATGCTTTTCTTGAAAAGCAGATATATTCTGAGGTTATTTGGTATAGAGTTCTTAAAACATTGATTATGTCAAATTATTTGGTAGTGTTGATCGAATTATCTGTATTCTAATTAAAACTTAAATTTTTTGGCTGATGGCTGGAAACAAGCATAAAGAATAAACAAATATGGTTGTGGAATTTTCTATTTTCCCCTTTACTATTATCAATTTGTGCTTCATTTATTTTTAAAGCTCTCTGAAATGTATATACATTTAGGATTGTTTATGTCTACATGATGAATTGACTATTTTATTATTACAAAATATCCTTCTGTGTCTCTGGTAATGTCCCTTGTCTTGTCAACTTTGTCTAGTGCAGCATTCCAGGTTTCTCATGAGTAGTACTTGCAAGGTGTAATTTTTAGCATTATTTTGCATTTAACCTATTTGTGTCTTTGTATAACAGTATCTTATATAAAGAGCAATTTGTTGCATCTTGCTCTATCATGAACTCTCACAGTCATTGCTTTTAATTGAGGGCTTAGCCTACATTTTAGTCTATTTTCATTTAATATAATTATTGATAAATTTGGGTCTACTGTTATATTTTTGCTGTCTGTTTTCTATTTGCCCTAAATGTTATTTATAATATGCAGCCATCATCTTCCTTCATGTAGATTCTAATTTCTGTCTGGTATTATTTCTTTTTTAAAAAATATTTTATTTTTAGAGAGAGGGGAAGGGAGAGAGAAAGAAAGGGAGAGAAACATCAATGTGTGGTTGCCTCTCATTCGGCCCCTACTGAGAACCTGGCCTGCACCCCAGGCATGTACCCTAACTGGGAATCAAACTAGCAACACTTTGGTTTGCAGGCCGACACTCAGTCCACTGGATCATATCAGCCAGGGCATGGTATTATTTCTATGAGCATGAAGAATTCCCTTCAGTATTCCTTGAAGTACCTATCTATTGATGACAAATTATATTGCTCAGCAAATATTTTTATTTCACTTTCATTTTACCTATAAATCTTCAAAACAGTCTAAAGTAGATTATAATTATTCATGTTTTAAAGATAAGGGTTCTGAGGTTTTAAGAGATTGAATAACTTGGTCTCAGATCTATTTTGCCCTGGCATTAGGGTTCAAAAAAAATTTACTGAATTCAGGTTGTGAACTCTTAACATCTGTTACATCACTAATCAGTTAATAAGGTTACCTTATTTATGCTTGTTCATTGTAGAATAATGTTTTCAAATATCTCCATGACATTTATTTTGGTATATTTTATAAATCTCAAGGAATTTAAACTTTCATTGTAGATAAAGTTAGATAACAAATGTAATACACTTAGCACAGTATTTGACACATTCTAAGTAGTCAGTAAAACTTGGCAATTATTATTATTGCTAAAAACATATAATGTGGTGGTAAAATTTTTAAAAAAATTTAAACACTGCTGATTTTAAATATAAAGAAGGTAATTTGTAGAAAATAATTAGTAATGACAAATAAAGAAATGCTAAAAAATAATATTGCCAAATAATATTGCCAAATAATATTGGGTTTAAAAAATTTAAAAAAGAACAACATTAAAATTAAATGAATACCATAGTAATCAAAACAACAAGGTACTGGCATAAAAACAACACATAGGTCAATGGAACAGATTGGAGAAGCCCGGAAATAAACCCAGACTTTATAGTCAATTAATATTCGACAAAGGAAGCAAGCACATATGATGAGTTAAAGATAGTTTATTCAGTAAATGATGTTGGGAAAATTGGACAGATACATGCAGGAAAATGAAACTAGACCACTTTCTTAAACACACACAAGAATAAATTCAAAATGGATTAAAGACTTAAATATTAGACCTGAAACCATAAAAATCCTAAAGGAAAACATAGGTAGTAAAATCTCAGACATTGCTCATAGTAGTATTGTATCTGATATACCTCCCCAGCAAGGGAAACAAAAGAAAAAATAAACAAATGGGACTACATCAAACAAAAAAGTTTTTGCACAGCAAAGTAGACCATCAACAAAATAAAAAGACAACCCAAGGAATGGGAGAATACACTCACCAATACATCTGATAAAGGATTAATATCTAAAATTTATAAAGAACTTAACACACACATACACACACACACACACACACAAAAAAACAATCCAATGAAAAAATAGGCAAAGGACCTGAAGACACTTCTCCAAAGAGGACATATAGATGGCCAATAGACATATGAAAACACGTTCAGCATCACTAATCATCAGAGAAATGCAAATTAAAACCACAATGAGATATTACCCCATATTTGTCAATATGGCTATCAATAGTAAATCAACAAACAAGTGCTGGCGAAGATGTGGAGAAAAGAGAACCCTTTTGCACTGTTAGTGGGAATGCAGACTGGTGTGATCCCTGTGAAAAGCAATTTGAAGATACCTCAAAAAATTAGAAATGGATTTGCCTTTTGACTCTACTTCTGGGAATATGTCTGAAGAAACACAAAACACTAATTTGAAAGAACGTAAGCATTCCTATGTTCATTACAGCATTATTTACAATCACAAGATATGGAAGCAGCCCAAGCGTCCACCAGTAGATGAGTGGATAAAACAATTATGGGAAATTTACACAATGGAATACTACTCAGCTGTTAAAATGAAGAAAACTTTATCCTTTGGGACAGCATGGATGGACCTGGATAACATTATGCAAGTGAAATAAGCCAGTCAGCGAAAGACAAATACCATGTGATTTTCCTTACATGTCGAATCTAAAATGAACAAACTGAACTAATAGGCAAAATAGAGACAGACTCATAGAGAGCAGGATGACAGCTACTGGTGGGTGGGGGTTTAAACAAAAAGGAAAATGGACTCATGGACATGGATAACAGTGTGGTGTTTGAAGGGGGAGGGAGTATACGGGGACTAAATGGTAATAGAAAAAATACAATATTTTTTTTTTAATTAAAGCTCACCTATAGGAGAAATCTAATGAACAAAAAAACTAATGATCAAATAGAACCACAGCCAAGGAATCATGGAACAGACTGAAAGTGACCCAGGTGCCAGGAGGGGGATAATGGTGGAAAGAAGAGGAGGTGATTATTCAAAGAACATTTGCGAATGACCCATGGAGGTGGACGACAGTGTGGGAATTGACTGTGGGAGCGGTGCGGCGGGGTGGGTGAGGGGTGGAGCAGATGGGAGGAAGACGGGAAAGGGGAAAAACTGGGACAACTGTAATAGAATAACACAAAAAAAGAATGATTAAAAATTAAATGAATAAAACAGATTATTTCTAAATCGTCTAGGGGGAATTTAAAAAGGCCATTAATTAAAAAAAATATGAGTGAAAAGCGGAAAATAAGAAAAATACATGTGAATCCACAACAAATGAAAGAGGGCTTAATTTCGCTTTAAATAACATGAGATTTAGGTGAACTGAAACTTCCAAAGTTATTCAGAGTTAGTTAGAAACTTGCATTAACTAGAAATGTGAACTATGAACTAGAATTTACTACAGTTTATCATTTGTTATAATTAAATTACAATACAATTAAATAAAATATCAAAAATTAAATTATAAAATAAAGTTTGTATAATAAAATGTATAATGTTATCCCTATCTTACTTGCTTCTGTAAAGTCTAATTTTTTAAGTGTGTTATCCAAGAAAAATTTTATTTGTATGCATAGAAAAAGACCATATGGATCTAATTTGCATGGATGCAAAGAGTGTATCTAAATTAATATCATATTTTTGGCTAATTAAATTGTTATTTTAAAGTTAGGTTCTTTGTGCTTCAAAATTGGTCTAAAGGCAGTTTCAAAAGTAGTCCTCATAATACTTTGGGCATCATGGCTTTAAGCATGTTACCTATCAAGATAGAGTATTTGGAAGAAATATTCCTTAATGGAAGATATAGGCCTTAATACAGTTAAGAAATTGTGTCATGTAGTTAACGAATGACAATGAGCTCTAACAGAAAACATTTAAACAGAGTATACTTTTTTGAATCCTTTATTGAATAAAAGATATTTTGACATAAGTGACTTTAAACATAAATATTTAATTCAATCAATTAAAATTGTCACACAAATTAATATTATAAATGGTTAATATTATAAAATTGTCACACAAATATTATAAATTATTATAAATGGTTAACAACACTTTCTCATATATTTGATCTTAAGCATAAAAATGTTGAGGAAAAGAGTAAAACCAACAAGTTTAAATAAAATAAAGTACAGTTTTATCAGAAACAGTTTGATATTAGTTTGATATTAAATAGGGTCTGTAAACGCTCACCATTTATTCACAAGCTTAATTCACACCAAGGTTATTTGGAAGTATATCACAGAGATATGGGCAGTAGCTTCGATGCATTTCCTCCAAGAGAACAGATTAAGTCCAATTCCATGAAGTTTAGAATAGCTCTAAGAATTGAAGGTAGAAGTTCTAATCTGACAGTTGCTTGATAATATTTGGACTCAAGGGAAATTTTAAGAGCTCTGGAAAATGGGAGCTTCTAATAATACACATTTAATAAACACAAATTACTTGAAAATAAATATACTTCTGATTTCACAATAGTAGCTAGTTTCATGTTTTAAAGTAATTGGAAAAATCCAGTGTACACTATAGTAGTAGGGACCGGATTATAAAGCAGCTGCTCAGGACCAGTGCCAACTCACTTTTTCATTATTTCCTATATGTTCAAGATTAATGGCCTTTATCTTGGTCCTATCTGTGAAATAAGATGAGCTATGAGACTTGCAAAAATTTCAGCAAGTTATTTGCATCTCCTGTATCCATCACCAATGTGTAGCCTCAAATATATTCTAGTTTGGAAAGGGGGCTAAATCTGTCAATTAAATTTTGGGGAACATAGCTCATCTTTATTATGTCATAATTCATATAAAATAAAATAAAATTATATTTTGTTATGTTATTGATATAATATTAAGACCAATGAATTTGGTAATGGTGATACACACACACACACACACACACTCTCTCTCTCTCTTGAAATAACCACCTGAAGCAAGATATAAAACATATGCATGGTTCTAGAAAGTTTTGTAATACAAATTTCCAGTCAATTCTACAGCTTCAGCACCCACCAGTAGCAAAATTTTGATTGCTATTTCCATAATTAGTTTCACCTGGTCCTAAAATTCATGTAAATGGATTCTTAAAATGTGCATTTTTGTGTTTTGTTTTGCTCAATTTAATGTTTTGAATTTCATTAATGTTGTACTAATAGGTGTCTCATTCCTTTTAAGTTTTTTCAATTTTAAATGAATTTCTATTTTATAATTAAAACTGCCTACATGTATTTGAAAAACAGTAGTGCCTTTTTGAATTTTTATGCTTATATAGATATATATGTACATCTATATACATATGCATCTCTATATATGTATCTATATATATAGATACATATATATATCTATATAAGCATAAAGTTTATTTTTATTGTTGACACTATTACAGATGTCCCCATTCAATCCACCCACCCCTACTTTACCCACCTCCACCAAGCCCCTCACCCTTCCCTTTGGCCATATCCACACTGTCTTCTATAACTATGTGTTATACATATATATTCTTTGGCTAACCCCTTTGCCTTCTTTCATACAGTTCCATCCTCCTCCCTTCCTTCTCACAGCTGCCAATCTGTTCCATGCATCCATGTGTCTTTTTCTATTTTGCTCATCATTTCATTTTGTTCATTAGATTCCACATATTAGAGAGCTCATATGGTATTCGTCTTTCTCTGATTGGCTTATTCCACTTAGCATAATAATCTCCAGGTCCATCCATGCTATTGCAAAAGGTAAGATTTCTTTCTTTTTATGGCTGCATAGCATTCGATTGTGTAATATACCACAGCTTTTTTATCCACTCTTTTAATGAGGGGCACTCTCCTAGCTCCACCTATACATACATCTGAGGCCATGAGCTCTACAATGTAGAAATTTTCTCTCTCCACCTCACAGTTTTATCACCAGCACCAAGCACAGTGCCCAATACTCAGTGTGTATGCAAGAAAAATATGTTAAATATGTGGATATGTAACCAACACATCTCTCCTCTGATAATGTTAATACCAGCATGTTTCAAAATGCTGGCTGAGAGATACTAGCCTCGTGATAAAATGGTAAGTGACCAAGGTTCTAAAAACAGGGCTATTTGTGCCATAGTAAAAAAAAAAAAAAAGAAATTGTTTTAACTTAGTGAATTTTGTTCAGTATAATTATTAGCTTTCTATGATAGATTCTTGGGGAAGGATAATAAAGGATGGGCACATTCCCCCAGGATGAATGTCATCAAAAAAAGAAAAAGGAGAGCAAATTATACACATGTCTTTGTGGGGATAATACCCATTCCATCTGGAGGCATATTACTAATGAGGATGTCTCTGACAATGGTGTGACATTTGGAAAAAGGCTGGAGAGCATAGATTTAAAAAATAGATTCCTAAATGTGGATTGGTTTCCATATTCTATATGTGCTTAGAGTTTAGCTAACTGGAAATGCTTTTCATACCCACTGAAGCAAAGCAGTAATTTACTAAGTAGCATCCTAGCATCCTAAAAGAGTTTAATGCAGTTTCCGAAAATGGACAACACTCCCGGTTAATGGCAGTGAGCACTTTGGGAGAACTGAGTTTACAAATACATTTTTATCCAGTGCTCTAAAAATTCATTGCACTACTAACACAGATCCTTTAACCCTTTTAGTTACTGTGTATTTATAAATGCCAAAAATAGTTAATGTGAATAAATTACAAAGAATAACTAGATCTCAAACAAAAAAAAAGTATTTTAAGAGAATATTTTAGAACTGGAGGGACTCCAAAAATCATCTCATGACTTATGAGAAACATAAGGTCCAGATAAGTGTTGCTAGTATAAGAGCATGTGAGACAAAAGCAGTTTGGCTCAGAAGCCATGCATTTGTCAAGATGCCTTTCCTCTTCTCCTCTACCACCTCCTTCTTTCCACTCATTCTGTTTAAGCCACAGAAGCTCTCCTTACACATTCACACATTCTAAGATTATTCCCCCTTCAGGTCATTTGTATCTGCTGATGATTGATTCTGCAGGGGATATTCTGTCCCGATATCTTCTCATAACTGACTCCTCCCATTCCATTCTCAAGAAATGTGTCACTCTGAGTACTCTCCCTCAGCTAACTTCTTCCCCTCCCTGTCACTATTTTATTACATCACCTCGTATAGTTTTCTTCATCGTACTTACTTATCTTGTGCATTGATTCATTTCGTATTGTCTCCCTACTCATGAACCTAAGTACATAACAGCAACATAGTTAACATACTCGTACTATCTTCAGAGGCTAGAACAGGATCTAGCACTGGCAAACATTCAGCAACTATTTGCCAAGTGATTGAATTATTTACTTATATGACATCTGTAATGCCAGTCTGTCTATTGTGTTTCAAAAGAAAAAAAAAGAGCATGCATTGAAATGCATATTTAACTCTAGTTCACTCTTTTTCTTTTTTTAAACCAAAGCTTTTTTACAGCTTTTCTTGAGAGCATTTTTTTTTTGTTTTTTGTTTTTTGTTTTGGGACATGAGAATGACTCTGTAACTGTTCGTTGACATACATGTATCAATGTCAATTTAAAAGTGCATCAATATTTTTATTCTTGTCTGCCTGTATTAACTCATACATCACTATGCATTCTGCTTCGTGGCATCTGCTGGCTCTAGCTTCCCATTTGCACCATGGTGTCGTCGGGTTTGGTGCCATATGGCTGCCCTTCTTTGGTCCAAGTTTTGATCAATCAAGTGATGGCAGACTGACTCTTGCCACTTTAAAAAAGATAGGAATTTGATGTGGAGCCAATCCACTGAAATATTTTCGTGAAGAAAATGTGTTTTGAGCACAAAGGAAGCAGTATAAACTAGATAGATTAGGTAGATAAATAGATAGATAGATGATAGGTCAATGTGGATATAGATGTAGTACTTAATGGTTGTCTCAGAGGGAAATTGGCAGCAACTTGTTTTATTCCTAAAGAGAAAGGCTCTTTCCAAAATTTTAGAAGGTGCTGTGCTCATATATTTGTCTAAAATAATTCCCTCTCTCTAGTAACGGGGTTTTTAATCCCTGAATGAGGGTACTCTGTTCTTTTACTGATAGCAATCTGAAAACCCAGTGTTGTAGTTTAGTGATTTGAAACACCACCGCATATGAGAAAATTCTTCTAAAGATACTCTGATTATGATCTAATGGTATAAGAAAATGCATCTAGAAGTCTGTCCCATACCCTTCCTATGACTCCAGTCCAAATTCTGGGGTTTTTTTTATTGATAACTCATTTCATTTTCAAAAATCATATAGATGATTATAAAATATATATAACAGCATAGAATAAATGAGGATAAATATATGAGGCACAGGAAATTTTTAATTGTTAATGTCAACCTGAAGGTAAAGTTAAGAATAATAAACAAATTCCAGAAATTTATAAAAATGATTAATATACTTGGCCTTAAGATTATGAGTGGTTCAAGGAGAAATGAGAGAAGTTTCTTGCAGTTACCATGAGATATATAATTTTCAAATATTAGTTATTTAAAACTGAAGTGGTTTTGTTGTTGTTTAGAGCTGAAGTTTGAGGGAAATATCTGTCATAGGGCAGTGTGAAGTGAACATCGGTGATATCTGAACATACCCTAACCATATCTCTGCTGTTAATAGTGGGAGTTATGTTGAGCTATGCCTTGAAGTAAGAAAAGACACATGCAGCTTTCAAAAACAGGTTCTAAGATGTGTCTTAGATTCTTATTCAAAATTTGCAGTTTGCTAAGTTGTTCTGGGTTGGTTTAGAGCTTAAAGAAGTACTTTGGCTAAATATGTTTCAAGAATTCCATCTAAAGAAAGTGCAATCTGAAAGTGCCATTTAATAAAGAAAAGAAGCTTAATCATGTCAATATGTTAGTTACCCATAATTCTTCACTTCCAAATTTTAGCAGTATTTTTAGCTAATACACAAGACTAATAGGACATGACTACTACACATGTGTCAACACTATTACTTATTAAGTATGTGAATATACAGAAGTTACTTAATTTTTTTGATCATGAGTTTCTTTTTCTGTATAAACAAAACATGAACCAGTCATATCTGCATCATAGTCCTTAGTAGGAATTACTTGAAATAGCACAGCTCAGAACCTCCTGGCCCCTGACCCCATGCTGATAGTACCTGGCCCAGAGCAGGTACTCAGTAATTGATACATCATGTCCCATTTGCTGCAACATACACTGTATATATCAGAAAAACATTCCTCGAAGAACAGTGGTATTGAGAGAAAAGATTCTTTTAGCAACATGAGTTGTAGATAAAGCTTTCATTGAACCATGGGAATTGCAATTAGTAGATGAAAAGGGCTGATATGTACTTGGCTGTTACTGGGCCATCTCTACTCTACATTATACTGTTCTTTCCGCTTAATTCCATAACTGCCTCAAAAAGGAAAGGATATGCCAAACTTTTCTCTTGCTACAAGAAAGTTTTAATTGAAAACAAGAGTGCTGGGCTGAATACAGCTTCAGCAGATTCCCAGTTAAATTAGAAGGGGCTTTTCGTTTAAGTCCTGGTGTTGATATGTCACCGTGCTCTGTCACTGTGAAAAGCGATAGTGCTTTGTTATCAGCACTGAGCCCAAGCAGGCTTCTGATGTAGACTTAGACTAAAATAGAATATGCCAGGATGACGGAAGCACTGCTTGCCTTCAGAAACCTGCCGGCCGTGGATGTAGGCAAAGGTGCTGACAGTATTGCTCTGTGCAGTTCAGTGGGTTCGATAATCTTTGACTGATCATTTTCACGTTTCAGATTGTAATTTGAAATTTTAAAAGGGTTGATAAGCTTTGAACGGCAGCATGAATAGAACTTATTCCATTCGAGTTATGTCATCCAAAAACTTCATTTCTTAGGCAAATTATTAATGATTTGTTCTTGCCCTTTAACTAGCAAATTCTACTTAGGAAGTCTTTAAAGAAAAAAATACTGTGTGGAGGAAGGTGACCTGCCAATCAACAGTCATATATTGAGTAAAAGTTGTGTGCCAGCCTTCCGTAAAAGCACTACGATAGGTACAGGGAATGGAAAGACAAACAAGAGTCCCTGTCCTAAAGATAAAACAAAGCAAACCAACAAACAAACAAAACAGAGTCCCTGTCCTCTAACAGGGAGGAACATACAGAAATAGGTAATTATAAAATAATGCAGCAAGTGAAATATTATGCATAGGATATTACTGAAGCACAAAAAGCAATTATCTTGATATCTCTTAGGAAGCAAGTAACAGAAATAGTGCATGTGTAACCAGTCTCCTTGTTCGTAATTATCAGATCAGCAAATTTTATGTATGGCTGAATATTTATATTGAAATAGCATTTGCTTTCTTGACTAGGAATACAATTTTTCTTAGGAAGAGTTTAACAGGCATAATCAAATAGGGAATGTTATAGGAAAAGTGGAAAGGTTGGATGGACTTGGAGGACTTAGAATCACTGCTCTTCCTCGCCTCTATCACACTCCCCTGAACATATACTCACACAGTTTAACTCTCTTTACACTTAAGTGTTTCATGTCTTTTGGTTGGTGACTACATAGAAAAGAAATCCCTTCTGAAAATGGTTTCTTCTACCACTTTCAGGCTCTTTACCATGGGCTTTTCTTTTTTTTTTTTCCTCAGCATGTTTCCCCATATTAAACTCTGATAAATATAATAAGCTATGAGTGTTTAGAAGAGTTTATGTTGTAAAAGGAAATATACTCATATACAGAGTCCAGCACAAATAATTCCCCTTTTTTTATTACAAAATCATAAGCATGTGATTCTGTAACATAACAGCATCACTCTCAAGCACGTCATATGACATTTTATGTAAAATGTTTAAATTAAAACTGTAAATTATTACACCCATATTATTACCCCACCAACCATCCTCAACAGGGCATTACTTCTGCTGGACCCTGTGTATATTTTACCATGTTTGCTGCTTTTTAAAAAAAAAACACATGTTTTTAAATGTATTTGTATAGGCTCTTCAAAGCCTGCCTCTCTAAAAAGAAGTGTTCCAGCAACACAGCAGTGTTCCTCTGAGCTTTAATCGCTGGGCATTTGTTTTTTCACACTAATTTCAAACCACGAACTGACATACAAATTAAAGGTAAAAATAGATTCACAGCCTATCAATTTAATTTCAAATGCCATACTCTGTTTTCAGAGCATTTGGTAGAGTTTAACACCTTTGGGTAGTTTGAAACTGGCTTTCTCTAATCCACAGCATCCAAGATACTTTGACTTGTACCTCAAAGCAAAAAAAAAAAAAAAAAAAGAAAAAGAAAAGTAGAAAATATTTTACATCTTCAATAAAAGTTCAAAAATTGAAGCCACACATTTGAGCCCTATTTCTGTGGGGAAATCCCCAGAGTAATTTATTCTTGGACTAGACTGAAGTCCACAGAGCCGTCCAGAGGACTGCATATATGGAAATCAGCATTCTGACATTAAGAAAATAGCTTTTTTAAATTTATAGATGCTGTCACTTATATTTTACATTTTATTTGACCATTTCATTGTCTATCTTTAGTCAGTTCGTGGGGGTGGGAATTCGTTCATCATATACACAGTTGCATCTCTGTGCCTAGACTGACAGTAAGCACCGAGGATACACTTGTTGCACAAATAAATAGCTGTCTTTGGGGGCTATGAATGAAGAAAGGAACCAGAATTATAGCCAGACTTTAAAGGCAACATCATACATACTGATTCCTAGATCTAAAGGCAAAAATCAAAACGATAAGGAAGGCATAGATAACTACGAGTGCTCCTAAATGAGTACAGTAGAAAGGTTCCAAGGAGCCTTACAAATACTTTCTTCTACCTTTTTTTTTAAACTTTTTTGTTGTTTGAGTGGCAATTATATCTCATTTTTCCTTTAGGCCGCAAACTCAAAATTATTGCTCCAGGACAAAACTCAGATAGCAAATAAAGTGAAATGTCATTCAGTGTTATTAGGGTCAACATTTAAAATAGAGCACTTGTTCCTAACTAATACATACCAGTAAGGATATATTTATATAGAATGCAAGTAATGCATATAGTATATGTTTATCATATTTGCATATTATGCAAGCAATAGATATGTAATGCAAATTTATTTCTTATGTAAATCATGACCATCTTATTAAACTGTTATTCCCTTTGTCAATGAATATTATTGCTTGATTTCCCTTACCCCCTTTTTCTTTTCAGGTGTGTTTTTAGGCAGTTGATCATGAGGGTGTGAGTTGATTTTTACCTCTCTAAACAAAGTCAAGTGAGAAATTACATTGATTTCACTGTGGAAGTAATTAAGGATGAGAAATTTTGGTAAATAAAGAACATGTGACTATTTCACTGTGTCCCCATTCTTTCAGTATTATATAAATAATACGGCTAAAATGTCAAACATATCACAAGAATACCCTACAATATTTCTACTCAGTTTTTATAGAGGAACATTAACAAGTTGTATCTGTCAGGATGATCCTCCTCACAAGGCAAAACAACTAACAGCAGCAAGGTATATGAGGAGATCAGCAGTTTATAAAGGAACTACCTTTAGCTTCTTGTTTTAAATTCTTTGCTGGCTTAAACTATGATTTTTGGCTCTTTATTTAATGTGTGCTTGTGTGTATGTGTCTGTGTTTTCTGTCTAGTTACTTTGAGGGTTCATCCAGCAATTTTGTCACCATTTTGGCAAAGGTTATGAGTTTGAGACATTGTATAGAAGAATTATTTATCATGAATCAAGTTTCATCTTATGAGAAATTTTTAAACAGATTTTTAAAATTTAAAAATATTCTTAAACAGTATAGACAAGTGCACTTTAATTTTTGCAAGATACATTAACTAAGAAAAATTATTCTGAGTCAGTCTGCACTCTACATTCTATTCTACCATTCTCCCTTGCTCCAAAAAAGTAAACATACATAATTATTAAGACAAAATAAATATAATATTTGCTCAGAGTTCCTGTATGGTATTGAAAAATTTATATGGTTAGTGGCTGAAGGGTAACATCATCATTAATATGAAGGTGGATTTATAAAGGCAAAGAAAAAAAAGAAAATTGAATTAGATATGGCAAATTAAACTGACTTAATTTGTTTAAAGCATACAATTATTGTAAAATCCTAAGATTTTTACATATTGTTCATTTTGTTCAAAGAAAAAAGCAATCCCAAATAATATACTTTTAAAATAGGAAACATTAATTAGAGGGAAAAATTTTTAAAGGCCACAGAATAAAACACCCACTGCATAAAAATCGAAACAGGAAAAGCTGTAGCACAGTAAGTTAATCATATCATTTCTTTGCTCATTCTGATGAAAGACTAATATCAATGCGATATGGGTGAATCCATTTATAGACAATGGTTATCTGAAAATAAAAAGAAAAGTTTAGATAGAGACTACCTAACAGTTATCTCTGGAAATCATTATGAAAATTAGAAATTGTATTTTAATTCACTCTTTTGTGATTAGCCATTTGTCTATTGCTAGTAGGTTGAACTTCTGTCGAGTGTTTGGGATTAAAAAAAATGAATAAAGTATAGGCCCTCCTTAAGAAACCTTCATTCTATCAAGAGAAATTAAAATATAAAAAATTAGTAACATTACAATCTGTACATTTACAAAATGCTTATTCATACTGCCTATTTATTATATACCCATGTCAGAGTTTGTGGCCATAAAGCAAGCCGGGGTGCCGACCACTCTTTGAATTTCTTCATCACCACTTCCCCCAGTTTTCATTTGATGGTTATTAAAAAACTGAAGTTAAAAGTAAGCCATAAACATTTCACTGGAAAATAGTACATATAAAACATTTTTTAAAAAGGCGACAGATAATTTCGAGGGAGTTACACATAAAAGATGAAAGATTTAAAGAATTGACAATCATGAGTTAGACAAAAACAGAAACAATTTTAAGAAATTTGGAGTCATTCTGATAAGTGATTGGAAGGCAGAGGCAGAATTGTGTTCTGATTTTCTAAACCTCCAGCAAGTTTCTGATTTAAATTTTTAAAAGGAATATTATTTTCCAATGAAGTGACAGTTGGTATCAAATAGCTAGTGGCCATAGACAAGATAGTGACATGGTGCTGCAAGCAGTACCCACAATTCAAATGGTATTTAGACAGGAGAGAGCATTTTCATCTTATTTCTCACTGTCATTAAGTTCTGTATCATGAAATGCACCTTGTTTTATACATAATGATTAGGCATAGGTTTTACTTAAAAGTGTACATAGGGGATAATGTCATAGCATGCTGTAAATAATTGACAGAATCAATTTATTTAAGTAGATTAGATTTTGTTCAAGAGCATAATCCATACTTTCATAAAGGTTAAATTAAAACCCTGACTTTGATTTAATCATTTTATTTTACCCAGATATGCACAAACACACATGACTGAAATATACTAAATTAAATCAGCTATCAAGCCAAAAGAAATTTTAATAGACTAATTCACTGAATATTTTATTTTACATAGCTAGCCAAAAATGTTGTGAAACACATACAACTGAGAACCTTCAGTCATGTGTGTGTGTGTGTGTGTGTGTGTGTGTGTGTGTGTAGCTCCTTGATTCGATTGTTGAATGATAACTCACTGAAATATCAAGGCATTTTCTGATAAAATAAAAGTGAAAATCTGGGTTAAAATAAAAGCTACAGGTTTTTGGAGCACTGTAATTTATACTTAAATGGCCAAACTTCAAGTTATCAGGAACCAGATAGAATTGATCCTGTTAATTATTATGAGAATGTTGAAAAATTCACCAGTTTAATCCATTTAGAAATGTCACAGAGAAAGATGTTCAGATGCTCTAAATAATTGATTCCAGATTTTGGAAGGAGATTTCAGGTGAAAATACATCTCAAAAATATAAGAATAACACCATTCTTTATGAATTTATTGTAGCATTAAAATTAAGTCCAGTTATAGGCCAACTTTGATTACATTTTCCTAAGAACTGTCCATCATTCCTCAAAGTTAGATTGACTTATAGTAAAATATCTGCAGAGAAACTATAGTTTATATTTTAAAATAGTTTTTGTAAATTACAGTATTTCTATTTAAAAAGCAAGAATAAAACTTTTTATCTTTATATTATATAATGCCATAGTGCAACCACTTTGGAAAACACTATGGTCTTAATCTATGTAAGATCAGGATAAGGCATAAACTATGACTTAGCCTATGTTAGTACTCTAGATAAACCCATGTCTGTGTGCACCCAAATATATGAATAAAATATTGATAAAAGTATTGTTAATGATCTGAAATTAGGGGATAAAGAGTCCAAATGTTCAACATCAATTGATTGTGGTATTATTACAATATGATATTATGGGGTTATAAAAATAATTTCACTACAATCACACTCAAAACCACAACTGTGTCTTACAAGTATAAATGTAACTAGTGAGGCAATACATACGAATAAATGTAATGTGATTTATTTTTTAAAGTTCAAAAACATTCAAATCTAAACTTCATTTTTGGAGATGCATACCTAGATAAAAAAACAAAGAGAACAAAGGAATTATTACTATACAAGTTAAGATAAGGTTCTCAACAGGATAAATGTCAGTCATGATCAGTTGAAAAGGGGCACAGAGTTTCTAGAATAAGGAAATGTTCTTTTTCTTGACCTAGATGGTGTTTACCTGGCCATATACTTTAAAATTATTTGTTAAACAGTAATGTATTCTCTCTTGCCTTTATGTATTTTTATAATAACAATTTTTTCCGAAATATATGGTCTAGCAATATTTATTATATACAGGTCTTCAAGCTGCTTATAAGTCTCTATAACTGACTTTCTCTACCTCATTTTTACAATTTGCTATGCAAATGTTAAGCATTTCTCTTTATATCTCTAAAAAGATTAACCTGTGATTTAATCTTCATTATTTGAACAAAATTTGTTAACAAATGCAGCTCTGTCAATTTCTCCATATGGTGCTTTCCTATCTTACTATTAATAATTTATCTTTTTCAAATTAATAGGGAAAACATGAATTTTATTAAGGATACACTTTACATTTAACTTGCGGAATATCACTCTAACTTATGGCTGTTGTGTTTTGTTATTTATTTGTAATTTAATAAGTTTTACACTTTGAAAAACAGCACATAGACCACATTTACTGCTTCTGATAATATATGATAGGCACTGATGTGCTCTGCAGACAAAGGCAGGAATATCGGCTGCAGAGAGAAAAAGGACAAATATCTAGGTCTATACGATGATTAAAGACAAATGTCCAAGAGAGGACCAGACACCCAGATCTTCCAAAGAACTATCATATAAGGTCTATGCATGGCATCCAATTTCTGTAAGAAATCCTATCCACCAAGTTCAATCCAAAAAGTAGTAAATGATTAAAAAGCCTGACATTTTTCTGTGGGCAACTGACTTAAAATAGAGACAGCATAAAATCTAAAACCATTAAAACTGCAATAAAATAGCAAAGGTATTGCCATAAAGACAATGAAGACAAATGACTAAGAATAGAAGAGGAATTCTTCTCACATATCCGGGGCCAATTTGGTGTTTCTAGGAGTCTCTAGGAGCACTACCTAATATTCTCACAGTTTCTGGCAGAGGAAAATATGATTACTAGTTGAGCTTGGATATTTTTAAATACATGATTCAAACATAAGGAATTTTCATGCAACTTAAATAATGTAGCACATGAAATGCACTTAAAACACTGGCTGCCAAATTGTAAAACAATATATATTAATATAATTAGTATTATTAGTACCATAATTTTATTGAATTTTTTGAAATAAATTTTCTAACATCTCTGTGGTTATCAAGAAATTTTAAAATGCTAGAAATAATTGTCTAATTAGGAATTCCAGTCCTTAAAATAATATTCCTGGCACAGAAGCAGGGTAGGTAGGAAGGGCCATAAAAGAAAACAGGCTAGAAAGATAAGCATGTGAAAAAGAGGGAGAGCTCATTTAGTTTGGGCTGTGTTACATTTGAGAGACCTGTGGGAGATCCCACTAGAGTTTTGATAGGCAGGAATATACTTAAAGGAAACCTGTAAATTAGGAGAAAACTTGAGTTATCGTATTAGACACTAGTTGAACCTCTGAAAATTACAGAGAATATTTAAATAAACAAAATAGGACTTGAGAAGTAAAGGCTCTGGGTTGAACACAGGCATATTTGTTGAACTCCTTTGATTTTTGAGATTGAGTAAAAGAAAGGGCGCAGGGGGAGAGAGGAAGGCAGAGAGGGAGGCAAATGGCTTTAAGTAAAACCCTGGCACAGCTGTCAGGCACAGCTGGATCCAAGAGTTCCTACATTAACCTCTAAAAACTGACTCTCTCCATCTCCCAGCCAGACTTTTTCATTGCCGGCTCTATTTTCAAGCTGGCTCTTTCCCTCTGGTGATGTACAGCAGGTCTTTCCTGTCTTAGGTCCAGAGGAACCCACAGTTCAGACATATATCTTGATCCTGTTTCACACTGACTGCCCCGGATCATTCGTCCATTCATGAAAAACAGAGCATTGTGACTAAGGAGATTTAATGCTCAAAGTGGCCCATCGTGGGTCACCTGCCCACTCCCGAAGTAAAACAGCTAAAAGACATGGACTGAGGGTTCAGTTGAGACCATTGCAAAAGAAATGGGAAATGCCAGTCTCATCCGAGAAATAATGAGATTTGAGGGATGAGCAGAGAAGGAGAAGTCAGAGAACAGAGACCAAATATGAAGGAAACCAGGAGAGAGATCTCAGAAGTTCAAGAGGAAAATTTTAAGGAAAGAGCCATCATGGGTATCAAGTGCCTCAAGTAAATAAGTCTAACTGAAAACAATCCTTCAGAGTTTGCTCTGGGAAGTCAAGTCCTCTAGCCAGGGCAATTTCAGTGAAGGCAAAAGCCAGACGGCTGTGGGACAGGGAAAACGCTTGTGAATTGTTTGAGCATAAGAGATAAATAGAAGAGTAGTTAGATAAATATGTTGTGGCACGGGAAGATTAAATACACTATAATCTAATGTACATTTATTTGCCACTAAAAAGCCCTTAGCAAATTGCATTCAGTTCATGAAACCAATGTGTGTTATTGAATTAAATCAAGTATCTCCCCTTCGATTTGCAGGAAACATAAATATTTAGCAATTGTAATTCTTCATATGCCTGTGGTAACTACTTTTTTAAAATAACATATAGGAGGATATCAGCCAAGAGACAGTAAAGAAAAATTACCAGTAATTAAATATAATCCTTGCCTAAAGTAGCAATTATCCACACATGTGTTATTTTATCATAATATATTATCCTCAAGAAAAAGAAAGCAACATTGTCTTTGAAAAAATACATTCAAACCTCGAAATTTCTTGTTTTTCTGGATTTTTGCCAGTTTTCAGTTGTGGAAAGAGATTTGCGAAAGGTGTGCCTTTCATAACATGAAGAAATTGTGGTTAATTTAGGTCACTTTTAAAAAACAATACAGGCATACTTCAGAGATACAGTGGGCTTTGTCCCAGACGGTCACAATAAAGTGACTATTGCAATAAAGCCAGACACAGGAATTTTTTGGTTTCCTAGTGCATATAAAAGTTATGTTTACACTGTATTTTAATCTATTAAGTGTACAATAGCATTACATCTAAAAAACAATCTACGTACCTTAATTTAAAATGTTTTATCATTAAGAACCGCTGACCACCATCTGAGCTCTCAGTGAGTCATGACCTTTTTGCTGGTGGAGGACAGTGCCTTGACGTTGATGGTTGCTTGGCTGGTCAGGGTCGTGGTTGCTGGAGGCTGGGATGGCCATGGCAATTTTTAAAAATAAGATAACGATGAAGTTTGCTGCTTCAAATGACCCTCCCTTTTACAAATGATTTCTCTGTAGCATGCCATGCTATGTGATGGCATTTCCCCCACAGTAGAACCCCTTTTGAAATTGGAGTCAATCTTCTCAAACCCTGCCACTGCTTTATCAGCTAAGGCTATGTAATATTTTAAATCCTTTGTTGTCTTTTCGACAATCTTTACAGCATCTTCACCAGGAGTAGGTTTCATCTTTGTTAATTCATAAGAAGCGACTCCTCATCCATTAAAGTTTTATCATGAGATTGCAACAATTCAGTCATATCTCCAGTTCTAAGTTCTCTTGCTCTTTCTTCCACATCTGCAGTTACTTCCTCCACTGAAATCTTAAAATCCCCTCAAAGTCCTCCAGAGGGTTGTAGTCAACTTCTTCCAAGCTTCTGTTAATGTTGATTATTCTGACTACTTCTGATTGATCACAAAACATTCTAGCAGTATATATAGAACGGTGAATCCTGGGGATTGACTGAGGGAGGGGATAGTATAGGGGCAGGTGGAGTTGGGAAAAGGGAAAAAAGGTGGAACAACTGTAATAGCATAAACAATTTAAAAACATGAAAATAATGGTGAATCCTGATCCACCAGAGGAATCATTATCTATGGCAGCTATGGCCTTACAAAATATATTCTTTAAGTAATAAGACTTGAAGGTCAAAATTACTCCTTGATCCATAGGCTGAAGAATTGATGTTGTGTTAGCAGGCATGAAAGTAACATTAACCTCTTTGTACATCTCCATAGGAGCTCTTGGGTGACCAAGTGTATTGTCAATGAACCATAATATTGCTAGGGAAACTCAAGAGTTTACATTTTTAACGTCAGTCATAGTTGTTACCATGCTTAAGTGATTAATGCGTGAGGAAAGCTATTATTCCAGGAACTGGAATGTGTGACCTATGTGACTCCAGGAGGTCAAAATGCAATTCGACCTTCGTGCCCCAGGAGTCTGCAAGTGACGGAGATGGCATCGGAGCCATTGTGTTCCAGGGAGGAAACATCCATGAGGCATATAAAGGATTATTGATGAACAGATAAAGAAATACTAGGGAAATCACTGCCAGGCTGGAATTCTTATCTGATTAACCTTTTCCAAACCCCTTACATACCCTTTCATTCTTCCTATAAAAAGTCAGCTTGAAATGAGATACTAAGGAGTTTTTTTAGGATACATAGTCCACTGCCTTCTCAGATCTCCCATATCTGAATAAAGCACCCATATTCAGTCCTTGTTTCTACTTGGTGGTTTTGGTAGTGAAAAGTAGCACAAATGCTGACTTTTCCAGTTTCAATATTTTAAAAGGATTTTTTTTTTTTGAGCAGTAGGTCTCAATAGTGGGCTTCAAATATTCAGTAAACCAAATTGTAAACAGATATTCAGTCATTCAAACTTTGTTTTTTTTTCCATTTATAGAGTACACACAGAGTAGATTGAGCACAATTCTTAAGGGCCCTAGGATTTTCAGAATGGTAAATGAGCATTGGTTTCTTCTTAGAGTCACCGGCTGTGTTATCTTCTAACTAGAGAGCGAGCCTGTCCTTTGAAGCTTTAAAGCCAGGCACTGACTCCTCCTCGCTAGTTACATAAATCCTAAATGGCATTTTCTTCCAATACAATGCTGTTTCATCTACATGTAACCGCCTTCATTAATTATCTCAGCTAGATCTTATGGATAACCTACTGCAGTTTCTACTTCAGGACTTGATGCTTTCACTTTTATGTTATGGAGACAATTGATTTTCTTATACTTCATGAACCATCTTCCACTTCTTCAAACTTTTTTTCTGCAGCTTCCACACTGAAGTCTTCATAGAATTGAAGAGAAGTAGGGCCTTGCTCTGAATTAGACTTTGGCTTAAGGGAGGGCTGTGTCTGGTTTGATCTTCAATCCAGGCCACTAAAACCTTCTCCATATCAGCAATGAGGCCCTTTCATGTTGTTATGTGTGGGTTCACTGGAGTAACACTTCTAGTTTCCTTCGGGAACTTTTTCTTTCACTTGAGCACTTAGCATCCATTGTAGGGTTATTAATTGGCTAATTTTAAAGTCTTGTGTCCTAAGGAATAGGGAGGTCCAAGGAGAAGAAGATAAATGGTTGAAAGGCTGGTTGGTGGCATATTCAGAATACAGACAATATTCATTGATTAAGTTTTCTACCTTATATGAGCATGGTTTGTGGTGTCCCAAAACAATTACAATAATAACATCAAAGATTACTGATCATAAATCATCATAACAAATATAACATAAATGAAAAAGTTTGAAATGTTATAAGAATTACCAAAATATGACACAGACACAATTTGAGCAAATGTTGTGAAGTGGCACTAATAGACTCGTTCAATGAAGGGTTGCCACAAACCTTCAATTTATTAAAAAATTCAATATCCGAAGCACAATAAAATATGATATGCCTACCGTGGCTTTGTTTTCTGCCATGTATATGCTATCATCCATAGACAGAAAGTTGTGCACTTAAGCTTTTTCTCCTTTCCTACCAAATATTCTTTTGCAAGGTAGCTAAGTTTTCAGGTCCATGTGTCAGGGGACTTTTTAGCCAGAGGGAGGTGGCACAGCGGGAGCCATTCCCCATTTCACAAATATCTTTCTGCTGCTCACCCTAGTTGCTTCAAAAATCTGAAAAATCTCACGTTTCAGAATTCAAAGCTTTCCATTGATGTTCTCTTCACTTTCAGGCATTTACAATCCAGTGAAAACTTCTTTTCTTTCTCTTTTTTTTTTTAAATTTTATTTTTTAAATGAGAGAGGAAGGCGAGAAATTACACCAACAGACAAGAAGGGTTTTCCTTGGTTTTTTTCCTTTTTTGTTGCTCAGGCACTAGGGTACAATTCAGAGCCCATTGTTTTCTAAGATACCTAGTGGGCAGAATCTGTTACTGTTTATTGATAGTGAAATTTGAAGCTTTTCAGGGGTTGCCCAGCAACTCTATCAGCGGTGTTCTTTTAAGCACTTACTGTAGCGGTACTTACCAGTCTTCCTTCTATCTGGTTAATTGCGTTATATTTTTATCTTTCTCCTTAGAAATACTTCTAGCATTATTATTATTATTTCTCTTTCACCTATGAGTTGTGGCTGAAGATTGAACTTGACTTTTAGTTAGTATATATACTAGTCAAATAGTGAATTAACAGAATTTAAAATAAAACAACTAAGATCTAACTCAGGCATTGTCAAGTTTTTTCTTAGCATGCAATATTATTTTGAAATAAACAGATATTGGGTGTCTTGTCATGATTATAAGCCTAAAAGTAACACCAAACTAATGGGTTCTACTTGCAA
>PVJD01008199.1:0-75016 GCA_004026545.1 Mormoops blainvillei | reverse complement strand
AGTAACCAGAGGGGAGCGGGGAGGGTGATGACAGGGGAAAGGGAGGGGAAGGGTCATCAAGGAACATGCATAATGGACCCATGGACAAAGCTAAATGCGGGGGAAGGATTGAGGGTGGGAGGTGGGGGTGGGTGGGGCTGGGAAAAGTGGTGGCAGGAAAATTTTGACAAAAACAAACAAAAAACAAAGTGGTCGGGGGAGGTTGGGAATAGTGTGTGAAATTAAGAAGCCAAGGAACTGGTGTGTGCAGCCCGTGGACATGGACTAAGAGGTGTGGGGATGATGGGATGGAGTGCAGGGTGGAGGGGATAAAGGGGGTAAAAATGGGACAACTCTAATGGCATACTCAATAAAATATATGAAAAATAAATAAAGTTGAAAATACACCCATAAATCCACTACCTCAATTAAGATACAGAATTTTTCCATCACCCTAGAAATCTTCCTTGCCTTCCTCCAGTCAGGCTTGATCTACTTAGACACCACTGTTCTGATTCCTATCATCCTGATAGATTAGCTTTTGCCAGTTCTTGAGCTTCATAGAAATGAAACCAGGTAGTATGTGCTCTTATGTCTCTGGCTTCTTTGGAACAACACAGTGCTTTTGAGATACAATCATATTGGTTTGTGTATCAGTAATTCCTTCTTTATTATCTCTTGTCATATTGTGATTTAAATGGATCATTATTTGTTTTCCCTTTCCCTGGATGTTGGATATGTGGGTTGTTTCCAGTTTGGAGCTATCACAAATAAATCTGCTGTAAAGATGATCACATGAGTCTTTTGTGGATGAAAGTTTTTATTTCTCCTGAGTAAATACATAGGATTGGAAATGCTAGGTCACAGGATAGAAATAGGTTTAGTTTACTAAGAAATTGTCCAACAGGCTTCTAAAGTGGTTTTTTTTCATATCTCACCTCAATATCTGTAAGTTCTACTTGTTCTACATTCTTGCCAATATTTGGTGTTGTTAGTTTTTAAAACTGTAGCTATTCTAGTGCATGTGAAATTTAAATTATTGTAATTTTCATTAGCATTTTCTTGATGACTAATGCTGTTAGTTAAGCATATTTTCATGTGTTTATTGGAAATTCATTTGCCTTGAAGTGACTGTTAAAGTCTTTTGCTAATTTTTATTGTATTGTTGCCATTTTTATTATTGTTTTTTTGGGTTCCTCATATGTTGAGCTACAAGGCACATATATGAATGTATAGCAAGTATTTTCTCCCATCGTATGGCTCTTACCTTCTTAATAATGTCTTTGATAAGTAAAAATATATGCATATATATTTTATTTTGACAAAATCCAATGTATTAACTGTTCTTTGTAAGGATATTGTGTTTGTCTTGAGGCAGTTTTCATCTTACGAGTTCCTCCTGGAATTTTAATAAAATACCCAATGTGTTATCCCAGCCCTTCCAAGTCAGCAGGTCACAAAGTCCAAACTTTGTCTCCCTTGTGGTGTGTGGCAACTAAGTTCTACTGTACTTTTTTGGCCTCCTACTACTTTCCACTGTTGTTGGTTTTTCCCCCGTGCATATACAGTTCAGGGTCAGCCAAGAATTGGAGAACAGTTTGTATGTAAATTTGGGGCTTTTTTTCTATTGTGGTTCTTTTCTCTTTGGAATTCCCTTTTATTCTTTAGGTGTTTGGCAGCCCTGGACTCCATCATGTGATCCCGCAAGCTAACAAAACTAAATTTTTCTTCTTGAGCTATACGTGAACTGCAAAGTACATGGGAAAGCTATATAAATGTCACTACCTCCTTGGGCAGTTCTCTTCTTTCAAGAGTCATATCCCCTCTAGTTTCTGCCTGCATTTGTGAAAGGGTTAGTGTGATATGAGCTACTCAGTCAATACTGGAATTGGAGTGTAATTATTTTGTATGTATATAATCACATTGTTTTCCAGGAGATCGATGTAAGCAAATTTTCCAGCAAATGGAAACCATAGTTTTAGAATTATTTTACCACGCACTCAAGTGATGCATTTGGAAGTGAAATTTACTTAGGAGAAAATTACATGGAGTTTCAATGATGATAAAAATAGTTTCATAGTGAGACTTATTTAATCACCTAAAAGCTTTTTTCACTTAAAGAAATGCCTGCAATTTACTTGTAATCTATTTACCTGAAGTACACCTGAAGTGACTGGCCAAACTACATTTTAGGTGAAACATTTTTAACTCTTCTTGTGCTTACAAGTGCCTGTTAATGACAATGCTTTAAAATTTTTCTTTCTCCAGATTGCTTTTGCGGAGATTCTTAAGGAACAGACACATCAAACAGAGTGCTGCAGTGATACACATGCAACCCAATCCGATAATACTGGTTGGATATAGACTCTGTACCAGCACTCTGAAAATCCTGGGATTGAGTTGGGTATAAAATTTTGTAGCATGTTTAACCCAGTATATAATTTTATAGTTGAGATTATGCATGCAGTCATTGAAAAATGAAAATTATCATCAAGTGCTGGAGTTATTTAATGACAGGTTAGAGTGAGTTTTATTCTATGCCACGAAGGAATTATAAATTAAAATAAAATAAATAAATATATAGTGTACTCTTTTTGGAAGCTACATTTTATCAAGTTCTTGCTGCATCTCTTCTTCAAACACTCACATACGCATACACACACACACACACACACACACAAATCTGCATTGTTTTGCTTGAATAAGACACAGAATCAGAAACAGAGCTATTAAAAAAGATAAAGAAAGAAGTGTAGATATATTTATGTTTGTGTCTAGAAGTCCATAATATTACCTTACCTTCAAGGAGAATGCATTTTAGTAGGAGCAGCAAAAATCTATAAAGTTCATTTTAGAATGCAAATATAAATGGTAATTATAATTATGTCCACAGAGAAAAAACTGCTTAGGAATAAGTTAGACCTTTGAAATAAGCAAGATTAATCAGGAGAACCTGGTTGGAAAAGAAGCAAAAAAAATCAGAGAGAAAGATTTTTATTTATTGTTTTGTCAGCAAGAGACTATTGACATACCTCTTAGGTACTGTGATTTAAGAAACATATTCCCCTGTGCTTAGCAAAGCAAAATAAACATTAAAGAGAATAAGTTAGGGAGGAAGGATGAAAGAGAATGAGTAAGTTCAGGAAAGAGAGAGAACTGAGAGAAAGAGAGAGTTATGGGAGGAGAGATGGCAGCTGGTAGAGGTCGAATAATTTCATAAAGTTGCAGAATAATTTATTCAAAATGGAAACTATAACAGTAAGTAATATTGTTTGGTATCTAAGAACAAGAGGTCTAGAGTCAGGCTACCTGGGCATGAAATGTGAAACTGGACGACCTCCTCGGTAAGCAGTGGTAACTTCAATGAGCTTTCATTTTCATAGAATTGATCTCCAAGATCAATTGAACTGAGGATTGAACTGAGAATTGAACTCAGTTGTCAGACAGGTTACACAGAGAATGTATATACCATGTAATAGCCCATTGTCCATTGATGGTAAACTGTCGATATTTTTTGGTCTTTCCTCTTGGTATTATTAAAGAATAAGGTTTCAGTCCATTAAGTCAAGTATAACTAATAGAAAGCTTTCAACACAACAGTTTATATTTGATTCAGAGGTGTCTCTTATTGTAGGCGTAGTAGCAAAAATATTAAAGTACAGCAGGCAAAAATTTAGGTGCAAAACACAGCTAGATAGTGGAATATAATAAAAATGAGTGACAAAAATAAGGCAGTAAAATAAGTACCTAAGGATTTTCACTGAGGCAGAAAGATATATTTGGATTCAGAAAGTAGAAAGAAGCAGCTGAACCTGCAAGCTAACATATTTGGGAAGCAAAAGAGGACAGGCAATGAAGAATGTCTTGAGGTTTCTGGGCTGTGGGATAGGGAGGTTTGCTGCAGTGACTGCTCTGATAAGGGCGATAAACAATGGAGGCGGCTGTGAGGGAACTACGGGAAGTTCGAGAAATCGTAAGTGAGCAAGTGAGTATTAAAATTCATTCCACGGGTGAGTCAGGCAAAACGATCTTATACATAAGTTGAAAATATATTTACTCCTCATGCATCCTTTGAGAAGCTAGCGAGTCTCTTGCATTACCGCTTCCCAGTCCACAAGAATGTCAGAAAACATTCACCATGACATTTCTGAGCTGTGGGTTTTCTCAGTGGGAACACAGAAAAACCGCCACCAACAGGAATACCTTTAATAAACCACTGATCAAAAATACATAAATTAGTTCCTGTTACACAAGAAAAGTTTCAATAAAGTAGATTAATATTTCATTTGTTAAAAAATAGTTGACTGTGGGAGGTGTCATGTGTCTATTTTTCAGTGGTTGTTTGTTTAATTAAATGAGGCTGAGAAACCATGTTTACCTATATAAAACTAACATTGCTTTGAAATATATTTTCACTTGAGATTACTGCTGTAAAAATGTGATTATTTCCATATAATAATATATCTGTTCATTCTCTACTGATAATTCTCTTTTATAATTTTCTGCATGCCCATGAGCAATATACTTCTTATCAAATTATACACTTAAACACTGAACCAAAATGCCAGATATCAAATACATTAAATACTGAGACAGACATACTTTTAAATTAAATACACCAGCTATAAACCAGATCAATATTCAATCAATTATGTTGTGTATAGAACAGCTCCATAAATGTCCATGTGATATATTAAATCTGACCTATTTGAAAGTCATGTCCAAGAATGAGACATCACTTTCTCATCAGTGATATCTAACTGGTATGACAAACCAAAGACTTATTAAACAAAATATTGAGTATTGCTTAATATTATAAAACAAGGCAATATAAAACGCTGTAGTGCATTTTTTACTTGTATCTGGAAAAAATGTCTTAAAATGATAACTAGGGCCTTCTTATTTTAGCCTTTATTTTGTGGGGGATCCAAATTGAACATTATTAGTAGTATTCTAAAAAGAAATTATTTTACATGAAACTTATTCTATTACAATTGTTAAGACTTATCAGGGCCATTTACTTCTGACTGGCTTAATACTGAACTAGATAATAAACACAAAGCAAAAGGTAATACAGGGAAGGATATAGGTTTTTGAGATAGACTGCATTTTAACTCAGTTCCGCCACCTAGATATCGAATGAACATAGTTTATTTAACTACCCATGACTTCAGTTTTCTAATTTGTTAAATGAGTGTCCTAATACCCTTCTTGTAGAATTTTGAACATTAGCGATAAAGTAAAGAAAAAAAAAACATATCGAGCTCAGTGCCTGCCACAGGTTAGGTGATCAACAGAGTTGCAGGTAGAAGTATTTATTATTCACATCACTATCTGAACAGCAAATTATGACTTGAACAATTTATTTGCATTCTATGTGATCTCAACATGGAAATGTCAGTGACATAATAACAAGTGAATCTTAGAACCGTAAAAAATATTTTTATGATGATATTAATTACCAGAAAGAATTGAGGAAAGTTAGCTGTGCAAACCTCTAGAACAGCAAAAAGCCTAACAAGTAAAAAGAAATCAGAGCTAAGTCACGTTAATAGTTCTCATGAGAGAGATAATGGTAGAGGAATAGTATTAACACAAACATTTTAATTAAGTTCTTACAGTATCCCAGGCACTGGGACACTGTGTAAAATGCTTACTATGCACTGTCTCATTAATTTTTATAATAACTCTATGAGTGAATATTTTTTTGCCCATTTTACTGAGGATCAATGTTTTGCTCAAATTTATGTGGCAAGTAAACAGCATGCTGGCCTTTGCTCCTTCATCAGAGACAACACACTTGATCTGGTTGTAAAAAGATTATGTGATGAGCAAAAAGAAGGCAAAAAATTATGTATATTCATGGAATGTTAAAGATTTAATTAATTCTCCAGATACCCACAACAGGGTGTCAGAGAGAGATCACAAGTCACTGTTACAGAACTGCGTGGCCCACTGACATTGAAGGAGGGGAAACTGAAGACTGGGGCGCTCCGGGAAGGCTTCCTATAGAGATAAAAGTCAAGTGGGATCCTGAAGGATGGGGGTACAAGGTCATCATCCTGAGAGAAGAGTGGGTAGTATGTCTGAAAGAGCAAGGGAGGGCCGGGCTATGAAGGTCGCTGAAGCTAAGGCTGTAAAGTTGGGACTCCGTTCTGTGTATAATGTGTATCATGCCTCTGCTGGAGCGTTCAGGTCCCATCTAAGTTAGTCAGGCAAAGTCTGATCCTGCATCTCGTTGTGTTGATGAAAAGCCAGCCCAGTGTTGTCAAATTTTCTGGTTTGTTTAGAAAAGCCCCCAATCCACAATTTTGAGAGGAAGTATACTGATTTTTATTTAATGTCAGGGAATGTAAATGTTTTTAAACACTGCTTAGTCTTTGGGCTCCCTGAGAGCCAGATTGGGAGACCCCGCTCTTCTGTTTGCCACCTGCTATAGTCAGTTGTGAGTGTTGACTCTGCAATCTTTAGAAGAAAGTTGCTTATTGATTTCGGTGGAGCTGCTGGGTGGATATGTATCAGGATGAGAGCATTAGCTGACGACAGGAAAAAAATGGACAATTACTCTGAGGTCTGATGCTTTTTTGTTTGCCTTCTCTCTTGAATAGCTCTTGTAAAACACAAAGATGTGAAGAATAGAGGCCTGTAATTTTGAGAACAGCACTGGTGATCAGCTATGTGTGTCAGGATTAGCTGATGGGTTATCCACAGCTTTACAGTCTAATCTTTGTAGTCCTGTATGAAATCAATGAGAATTAAAGGAGAGGCAAACATTTAAATATAATAAACATGTACAAAGGACTTGTCATTCCAATGACAAAAGAAATTTCAATTTGCTCTTGTGGGTTTTTCTTTTCATTTGTAAATGTTCTTTAGCTTATTCATATAAAACCAGTGTCTGTCTTCCTAACTTTCTTCCCGTACCCCCTACCCCTGTCTTCTTTTCCCCTCTATCAGGCAGCGGTTTGTAGTTGGAGAAATCACCTCTTACCATTTGCCATATAACAGATCAGCGTCGCCTTGTTGAAGAGTCCTTGATCATTCTTTTTATTGGTTTATAGTTTTCATGAAGGTAATTCCCTATGAATATTTTCATTACCAAATTGAATGCCTACTGAATTGTTTTCTAGACTAAACATAAAGAAATGACAAAGGTTAAATTAGGATGATGATTTCTGGATTTGGGAACTTTTCTGAGTTTATCTAGACTTCCATGAAGAACCCACTTTTAGTGATCTGATTGGAAACCACTTTTAGTGATCTACAGAATGTTCCTTAATAACATTCCTCTTAGGAATAGATATCCACCTCACTAAAATTTCTCTTTCTTCTTTTTTCTTTTTTGGAAAACTTCACTTTGAGTGATCAAGTGCATCTATCTGTAATTTCCTCATTACTTTAGACATGAAATTTTAGCAGGGTATAACAGGTAGAAAAAATGATCATAATATAATATGATAAGTTCATTTTACCAATGGAATAAAATATCTAAATAGAAAATTAATCCTTGAACACAAAGAGTTGGAAAGTATGAAAGAAAAACATAAGAAACATTAAGGAGAGTAGAAATTCTGAAATCGCAGTAATACTAACATAAAACCTTGGAGAGATTTCAAGGAGCCTTTGGATAGAAATTGCATATTTTTCCACAAACTAACTGAAATTTAATAATTCCTTAAATCATGAATATAGTCAAAAATCACCATAGTACTAGCAGTACATGTAACTTTATAATCAACAGAAATTACACTTATTTTCACAAGACAGTGTATATTGCTGCAAATATCTCAAAATATAGTTTATGTTACTCAGGACTTAAGAATTTAGATACTTATTAAATGTGTTGCTAGATCATTTTATTGACGCATTCATAAACAATTACACTACTGTGTCAGTCCCTGGTTGGTGTGGCTTGTTGGATTGAGTGCTGGCCTGTAAACCAAAGGGTCACTGATTTGATTCCCAATTAGGGCACATGCTTGGGTTGCAGGCCAGGTTCCCAGTAGGGGGCGCATAAGAGGCAACCACACATTGATGTTTCTCTCCCTCCTTAACTTCCTGTCTAAAAATAAATAAATAAAATCTAAAAAAAAAAAGAATTATATTACTGTGCCATTCTTTATAGTATTTTGGTTACTGAATTTTAATATAATCGGTTTCTTTTGTAATCCCATGTATGCAATTTAATATAATTTTAAGTGTAGCTCCATGAACTTTACCAGATTTCCAGAGCAGCCTGTGGCCCAAAGGTTTCCCCTATAGCAATCCCAGGGGTGGAGAGCGGAGTGAATGAACAGAAATAACACAAGGAAACTTCCCAGAGCAGAAGAGATCTAAGTCTTTACCTTAAATGAATTCACAGTTAAGAACTAAGTGTGAAAAGCGATTAGCTCTCTTGGGAGGAGATTGGGACTGTCTACAGGAGGAATAATTTACTCTAATTACTTCTTCTTTATTTGAATTTTTTAACAACCTGAATGTATTCTAGCATAATTTTTTAAAAAAAGTATATATGTAGGAAGTTAAAGCAGGAGAGATAAGGAAGGAAAAAAAGGTAATGCCTGAAGCAACTGCCGCTGCTAGGGAGGCTCAGTAGTTGAGTGTCATAGATCATCTAGAGCCACATGTGCTGATTTCACAAATTTGAATTCAGCAACAGGTCCAGTGAAACGGAAGGCTTTGCAGCCAGCCTACCCTAAACTGAGCTACAGCTCACCACTAACTGGGCTCATTGGTCTTGGTTAAGTTACTTAAGCCTTCTTAACCTCACTTTCTCCATTTATAAGACTAGAGTAATTTTTATCTTACAAGACTGATGTCACATGAGATCATGTAAAGACATGTTTGTCACATACCTAGAATAGTATTTGACATATAGTAAACCCAAAAATGGAAATTATCATCAACATTAATCTTACATTGAAAGAGAGGGCAAGCCATTGAAGGATTTCAGCTGAAACCATTTAATGAAAGAGGGATAATGATATGAAAGAAATGCAGAGTCTAAGCATGAAGTTATTACGATGTAGATGAGTGGAAGAAATGGAGATAAGGAGAAGGGTGTGAGAAATGTTTAGGAGACAGATTTCTTCTGATCTGATGATCAGTTAAGTTCTGATCATGAAAGAAGTATCCGGAATGAACTCTGACAATCTAACTAGGAGGTTGGTGGAAGGCTAAGTTTGTGGCAAAAGGTCAATGGTTAGTTTTGGATACGCAGAAATTAAGGTGCCTAGAAATACTCAAGTGGTCCAAGTGGCCAAGCAGAGTGAGTGATTGGGTATAAGATAGGTGTTCAGGAGTGGGATCTCCGCTGGAGTTGTAGGTCTGGTTAGCATCAATTTAACAGATGCTCGGAAACTCAGTAATTGGTATAAAATCTCCTAGTGAGAGTGAGCATGTGAAAAGTGAGAGTAGAGGGCTCAGGATTGAGTCCTAGCTCACAGGAACAATTTAAATATGAAAACCTTTTATTTATTTAGAAACTAAAGATAGATATCTTATGTACATTCCTTGACTCTTAATTTTAGTTTATCCTTCAAAGTGAGGAAAAAAACTCAAAACTAGAAAATAATAGATTAATTAATAAAAGAAAGAATTTCTCACATAAAAGAGTAAAACTTAAGCCATTGAAATAGAAAAGAATAACAAAAGTGGAAAAATTTTAAAAAGCTCTCAGATTAAATGCTTACCAACATGTGGAACTGTTGGTCTATTTAATGATTCTGTCAACACCCCAAATGTTCTATTTAAGGTTCAGTATTCAAGATAGTTTTCGTTTCCTTGTTTTGTTTACCAACAAACAAGATAATACTATTTTTTTTTACTTTGTTTACTTGCAAAATTACCTTTTAAGGTCAAAGGTTCTTAGAGGGAAAACATCTTCTATTTAAAATATTTTTTTCTGGATATATTTTTATTAGCAAACAGCTATGTTTTCCTGAAACTGTTTTTGTTTCATTCATGATCTAAGACCAGAATCCTGAAACCATTTTCAATTTAGTAGATTTTTTTCAAGATCTCTAGAATTTTTTGGCATTTTCCATCTGCTTCCTGTGGTTCCCAAATCTAATAACACTGTTTACAAATGTCTTGTTTGTTGGTTGGTTTGCTTTATCTTTTCATCACTATGCTTCAAACTTTTGAAGTTTTAGTTGTTGCTACTTTGTAGTTTGCAAATAGCTTGATGGCCAGGTAAGAGCTGTCAATTGCTAGTGCATAAGCCTGGAGGTGAATTCAAAAGTGAGAATCAGAGGTTTGGAAATTGATTCGGACAGAATGGATCTTCTGATGAGGGCTCTGGAAAACTGGAAGAGAGGGCGGTGTTTTGTTATTTATGTCAGATTCTGATCTCTGCCATTTCCTATATGTGTAATATTGACCAAATTATTGAGCCTTTTTGAACCTCATTTTTTTATGTGTAAGACAGAAATAGTAAAACCACCTGATTGTTGTAGAGTTGAATATTTATAAATTATCAAGGACTAAGACAAGCACATAACAAAAAAAAAGAATCTAATGAGAATCCTTATTATCTTTCTTCCTCTAATTATTACTTAGCATTGAGAGAATGCCTAAGAACTAGGACAATATTAATAATAATAGGGAAAAGGTCCACAGCATTGAGGAAGAGGCTAATAATTATTTTTCAAGCAGGGATAAGTGGAGAAAATAACTAGCAAATTAATTAAAAAGAAAAATTCTTTAATACATCTTTCTATCTGTAGTAGGTTAAATAGTGTCTCCCCCAAATTCATGTCTACCTGGAAACTCACAGTGTGACCTTATTTGGAAATAGGGTTTTTGGTATGTATAATTAAAGCTTACCTTAATTACGTAGATATAAGAAATAGAGATAAGGATTAGGATGGGTCCTAAATCCAATGACAATGTTCCCATGAAAGATAAAAAAGGACAGACCTCTGTGTCCTTTCTCTGTGTGACACAGAAAAGAAGGTGATGTGAGGATGAAGGCAGAGAATGAAGTTGTATTGCCACAAGCCAAGGGATGCCTGGAGCCACCAGAAGCTAGAAGAGGAAGGAGGGATTCTTAGAGACACAGAGAGAGTGCAGCCCTGCCAACACCTTGATTTCAAATGTCTGGCCTCCAGAACCATGAGAGAATAAATTCCTGTTGTTATAATGTAGCAAGTTTGTGGTCATTTGTTATGGCAGTCCTAGTGAGGTAGGATAGTAAGAAGCTAGGGAAATTCCTTGACTAGTAGAATAAGGGAAACTGAGACAAAATAATTAAGCAAGGTCAAACAATTTGAGCAATTTATAGTCTGCTAATGAATCAAAGGTTTTATCTTCCCTAACCAACGACACTTAGGAGCAAATGGTTTACACATTCCAGACCACCCCAGGACTGACCAGCCTCAGTCCCAGTGCCTCTTCGATGATGTGCTTTGGAAACAAAACTAATGAGAAAATAACCCTGCCCCCTCTTGTATGCAAATTTTGATGAATCAAAAGGACATACCTGGAACACCAATAAATATTCTATTAAGACCCTCCACGGAGACCTCCCCCAGGATTTCTGACAGCCAAGACGAAAAGCCTCTTTCTCTTAAACTCTAAGGATCCCTAGGAGACTTGCAACCAGGGCAGCAGCAGTCGGCGGCAGCTTGTCCCGGGCTTACCCCCAAACCTGTCTCCAAGGTTTCCTTTTCCCCTGACTTTCCAGTGAACAAACAACAGTCCCCTCTTGGCTCACCTCTTTTACTGTGACTTTTATTTCTCAGAGAGCTAACAGCAGCCCCACCTATGCTCTCTCCCATTGCTTCTTCTGTCCTGAGTCCTTCCTTGTTTCTCTGTCCCCAGTCTTAATAAATGTACTATTAAAATCACCTGGACTTGTACTGTGAAATCTTTCCTGCACGAAGTCAAGGACCCCCACACTACTGGCCAGCGGGAGACAGACCAGCTCTGGCCCCAGTCACTGTCCACCAACACCAGAAAACTAATGCAGTGTTATAAAAACTTTTCTAATTTGGTGAAGATTTGTTCTTCCTCATCTTTTAAAGAACCCAAGGAATTATTTATTCTTACAACCTGGATATTATCTCATAATTTCATTTCTTTTAAGTGTTTCTGATTTTTTCCCTAGAAAAAACCCACAAATATGTAACAGGGAAAGTCTTTGTTATACAAGTGGAGTATAGAGAGGTCAATGCATTTTTTAAGTGTTAAGAATGATAAATATTTATTTTGGCAAATGTCTGAAAATACAGCTACTTATCATTTTACTCCTGATAAGCCACAAAAATCTACAGCAAAATATAATGAGAAACAAGTTGAAACAGTAACTTTTAGTTAAGCAGGGCAGTGTGGTAGGCAGAATAATGCCCTCCATTCTGTGCAACACTCCCCCTCAAAATATTTCGCTGTTCACATTCTAATCCCCAGTAACTGCATATGTAGCTTTTCACGACAAATGGGATTTTATAGATGTGATTACATTAAGGGGTCTGAGAGCAAGATATCCAGTTGGGCCTACTGTAATCACGAGTCTTTTTAAAAAGGGAGTCAGGAGGGTCAAGATGGGGAGAGGTTGGAAGATGTTATGCTTTTGGCTTTGAAGACAGAAGTAGAGGCCATGAGCTGAGAATTGTAGATGGTTTCTAAAAGCTGGAAAAGATGAGGGAATGGACTCTCCTAGAACCTTCAGAAGGAACACAGCCCTGCTGACATCTTCATTTTAGCCTGTAAGACCCATTTTGAGCTTTTGACGTACATAACTGTGAGATAACACATTTTTGTGTTGTTTTAAGCAACTGTTTGTGATGATTTGTTGCAGCAGAAACAGAAAACCAGGACATGCAGCAGAAAAATATGCAGGGCATTCATGTAGGATTTTAGGAAAAATTTCAACCACACATCTTATATTTTTTCAAGGATTGACATGTCCATACTCATCAACTATTAGAAAAAGAGAATAAGCTCAAAACAAGAAATCCTGAGCAAATCATAAGCGCTGCTCATTCTAATTCATAAGCTGAGTTTCACATCACATAAAATGAGTCATCAACACAGGATTAATAAAGATTTTTCAGAGAAAAGAGCCCTGGACTAATAACCAGGCCTGTAACTGAGCCCTATCACTAGCAGGTTGTAGGCTTAAGACAGATCACCCACTTCCTTGGATGTCTTTTTTTTTTCTTTTCACCTCTACATGAGTAGGCTGGGCATTTGGTCCTTTCCAATTTAAACAAATGGTACGGCAAACAAAATCAAAGTTAAGACGGTTGGTTCTATTATTCCATAACACTAACCTTTCATGGTATTACCAATTTAAAATAGTTTGTATTTCCAAATTTACTATAACATATGCCTAGATACAGAAGCTGTATAGTTTAGAGATCAACTGGTCGGCTGGAACAGAGGACTGGATATATGTTGAGTTCTGGTTTATAATACTCGAAATTCACTTTCTGTTTTCCTCACTGCTGGCGTTCGATAATTAACCAGTCAAAGCTTTGCAAATGTTTTTAAAATGTGCCAAGAAAAGTGGTGATGTTCATCCAAAATATGGTATTATTAAATGTGAAAGTAAAATGGCCTAAAGCATCCACGTGTGCCTGGTACAACAAGATAGTGAACCTTTTCATGTCTGTCTAGTAAGTTTTACTCCATGCTTTATTCAAATAAAGATAAGTGGCTAAAGTGTAAGCCTTAAAAAGTGTTATTTCTCAAAATGCTCAGTAGAAAACAATTACTGTGCAGTCAGTGGGTGCTTCTGCATCATCGCATCAATGTAGCTTCCCCCTTCCCCTTTTTATGGTGGGAAACTAGGGATGAGAATAAAATAACAGTCCATTTGGTACAGTTTGATGAAAGCTTCCCACCACCTTCTGCATGTTCAATTGACTTGGTGATAAGGCTGTATTATGTTTCGTTTAATGTTCTAGAGACTGTGCCGAGAAAATGCTGGCAGCATTTCACTGAGAAATCTCACCATCACACACACCAGAAATGGAATGTTTTGATCAATATTAACTGAAGCCACTGGCACACATTATCTTTCATATTTGCTGTGCATCTCGGTTCTGTGATGTGTATTCTACAAAAATAAAATAAAAAGGAAGGAATACAGTTAAAATCTTGGAGCTATAAAGTCAGCCCATTCTCCAAACTAATTTTTAGAAAGTCTTGATTACCAAGGACGCAGATCAGAGTGGTGGAGAGGGTCCACGTGATGTGAGCACGTGTTTTCAGCTACTCAGTCTTTTTTGCCTTATGATCGGTCAGTCTTTGGCCTGATAAAGAAGTGACAGGGCTAAAGGAAATGAAGGCATGATGGGGTTGGGTTGCCTGAGAGAAATGTTAAGCAAACCTTACAAGCTGTTGCCTCTCTTTTGTTCCTGTTAGAGTCTATCGGAGACTGGTTGCAAAGGTCAAAAGAATGCATCATAAGCAGAAGCAGAGTCACTGGGAAGTTAATAGAACTCAAGTGTTAAAATCCCTCATTTGTCTGGCAAAATTAAAATACTTTAATTGCAATCAGTTAAAACCACTGTGTTTCTTTTCAACACTGACTTTCCCCAATGTCACACTTCCTTTTGGTCAAGCAGCAATGGAGTTGCCTTAGATTATTACTTTTGCATCAGGCTGAGACTAAGTTGGGTATATTTTAAATAAATTTAACAAGAAAATTTTAGCTGATTTGCAGTCATATTCATAAATGGTTAATTTTCAGCTGTCAGGTCTGGACTACTCTGGCCCGCTGTTGGGCTGAGGTGTTGAGTTTCAACAAAAAGGTACAGGGCCGGGCGCTGTACTGTGACGTGGTGCTGTCCTCTGGTGTTTGACTCTGTAGCAATGTGAGTAGTTGAGGAGAAAATCAGTTTGAAATATTGAGAGCCAAAAGCTAGTCTGTGAAATGTTCTTCTAAACCTGACAGTTCATATATGAAATAAACTTGATAGAAGCTTCCCCCAATTTGCAACAGTTTTTAAAATTTACATGTCATAACCAATATCGAGCTGTGAATCTGGAAGAAGCTATTTTAGACTGTCAATGATTAAAAAAATTGATTTTTGTCACCAAGCTAATTGAAAGACTTATCTTTCTAATTTCTCTACAGAAAATAATCTTGCAAAGTCTTTCATAAAGAGGAAAGCAGCGAGCATACTGATAGGAAATTATAAGGAAAAACTATTATAGAAGGGTGCTTGACGGTTAATTAAAGCAATGCAATGTTATTTTTCTAGGTCTTGTGAAATCTAGGTTGTTTATCAGCGCTCTTAAATTTGTAATGTGATATGATCTCTTTTTTATTCTAAGTAAATATTCATTTTTGCATCTAATTCTGAATTTGTAATTTTGTATCCTTTTTTAAACCAGTATTTTTCTTCCAATTGTATGTTTTATGAAAAGGCAATCAAAATCGGCACAGTGGGCTAAAATATCATAACCCTCTCTCAATATATTGATTTTCCTTTCCCCAGGACAGCATTTAAAAAATATATATATACATCTGATGAATTGGAAACGCTCTACAGCAGATGGAAGGGTAAGCAAGTCTTGTGACGGCAAGACGAGGCTTCCGAGTGTTGACGGCGGTGGGGGTAGCAGTGTTAGCGTTGCTATGGTAGTTAAGATGAAACCACAGAAGAGCTGATAAAACGCCATTAGGTGCAGCAGCAGACCTCTTTGCAAGGAAAGAAGCTCTCAAACAGCAGCCGGCCCTGAATCAAACTGCTGCACAGATATACGGAGAATAGTTTCAGGAACAAATGACATCTCTTTACAAATCTTAATCTGCCTTTGTAATTTTCTTGGCATAAACACTCCCTTCTAAATAATTGTGCCCATTTTATTGTTATTACCAATCATATTTTCTTCTTAAAGTCAAAACAGAAAACAATATGACCTGAGTTAAATAGATATTAAATGCAAATTTGCTTCTTAACGGTATTAGGATTTCTGCAGAAAGCTGACAAACTGCTTACACAGTTTATAAAGCATAGAAGCTATTATGGCCGGTGTCATTTGATTCACAAAAGGACTACACAAAACTTGAGGTTAACACGTGGCTCATGTTCACTTTATGTGCCACGAGGGCAGGGACTTTGTTTTTTTTCCTCACTATTTTAGTCTCAGTAACTCCTGGGGTTAGCTGGATCATAGCAGAAGCTACGTGAATATTTGTTGAATGAATAAATATGCACCAAATTAGGCATTTTGTAATTGTCTTTTTTTACCACAAAATTAGAAAACATTTCCCAATAAAATTTCAAGTAGACTTTGATAAATACATGAAAATAAATTTTTAATTCTCATCTTTAATATTGTAAATCTTGACTTGATTTGGGGGACATGATCCTCTTGTTTTATCTTTGGACCCTTTTATTTTTATATTTTATTTTTTCAACTAAAGGACCCCTTAATCACAGTGGTTTTCTAATGGTTACCTTTAAATTTAAAAGTGCTTTGTCCCATATAAATGTTTTCATTACAAATCCCTGATGTTCATCCCCCTTTACAAAACATAGGCCTTTATCAGGAAATCCATAACTATTTTGTACTTATTCATTCATATGTCTATATGCCATAGAAGGCTTTAAGGTGTTTGAGAGTTTGTGTAACCAGCACATAGTACACACTCAATAAATGCTTGAAATAGCACAGAAATAGCACAGGCTCATTGTATACAGTAAGGTATATAATGCTCAAGAAATATATCTTTGGAAAAAGATACTTTTCTGATTTTTAAAATTTTCCTGATGTATTAAAAACATAGGTCTAGGTAATTTGAGTATATTTCAAATTATTTTTCTTAGATCAGTGAAAAAACCAGAAACAATCTTTGTTTCATCATTTTTCTTCTCTTTCACACTCCTATTAACAGAAAAATTGTTTCCCTCTTTTTTTGTGTGTGTGATACTTTTGACCTGGTCTGCTGTTCCTCCCAACCAATACATGAATCAGCTGAAAATACATCAAACACTGAAGCACATATATGTTCTTTTCCTTTGGAAAACATATGTCTTAAAGAAAATGCTTGGATCAAGAGAAAAAAACAAAAGGAAATGCATATATAGCAAATGACTAGCAATATAGGCCCATTAAATAGTCAAGGAAGGTAAATGTGTTTGCAAACTACATATATTTGTACCTCACGTGGGTAATTTTCTCTATATTCTTGAAAAATAAGTGGGGAATGTAACAGCCCTTAATGCAAAAAAGCAAAGTTATGCCTTTAGGGTTTTCAAATATCTATGATGTTGTTTAACAGAAAACCAAAACTTAATTAAGATACTGTTTGCAAAATAAATTTATCTACTATTTAAATTTCTTAATTGTCTTGGCCATCACTATGGGAACAATTTGTGGTCTAAGTTTCCTATAATTTCCTAAAGAGAAGCTCTTTCTTTTGTCAGCAGACTTGTTTGTGGGTGTGAGCAGAGGGGCAGTGGAGTGAATTAGTGGGCACTGCTGCTGCTGCCCATAGGCAGTAAAACTCATGGCGTGGAAAGAGAGAATGGGAGTGGGAAATCGACGGCTTGATGCTGCCAGCCACATCCTTCCTCAAAAATAATTCTGTTAGATTCTAGAAAGGGTAGAATAGTGGAAGGAATAACTTGAATACAACTCAGAGAGCACCTTTAGGTCCCAGTATATATACTAAAAATTTTACATGTGAGCAATATTATAATATTCTTGTTCCCTTTGTCTCATGGGATATTGCAGGCAACAGAAGTCTACAGAGAAGTTTTAATAAATGTCATTAGCTTCTCAATTATATATGATAGCATAACTGTTTTAAAACATATTTAACACAAATTACCAAATAAGACTGGTAAAACTAAAAAATGTTAGGGATATAACCCTCATAGTTTCTTCTTTTTTTTTTAAATGGAAAAGGTGATGAACAAAAATATAAAGGTCTTACCTAAGTTATTGGTATGTAATGTTAAAATACAGGATTTATTTTACCTGTAAATGCTTCTGAAAATTTTTGAGACTCTAAAATATTTCTGTATTAATTACTCAAAAAATCCATCCTTACCTGAGATGTTAGATTGGGGATCAAGGATGAGAAATCAGACACAAATTAAACAGGCACACCAGGCTATCTTTATATCAATAAAATATTATAACACTAACATTAAAGTTTATTTTTGACTAGGGACTTTTCTTTTGTTCCTAACATTAACTTATTTAGTTCTCCTGACAATCAAGTGAGGAAATAAACTCTTATTATCTCCATTTTGCAGATGAGGAAACTGAGGTTCAGGTAGAGTAAGTAACCTGCCTAAGCCTACATTTCTGAAAACTGGCCAACTTGGGAAGGATTTGGACTTAGTCTGTAAAACCTCCAAAGCTTACATACTCCAGTATACCATAGACGTTAACTCTGTGAGACTACAAAATAACACTACAGCATAGTCACTGCCATTAAAAGCACACAATCTCCTTGGAAAAATAATACAAGTTATATACACATACAAAAAAGAAAAACCCATGCCATAATGTGTGGTATAGAAAAGTATTAGGTGTGCAGCAAGAATATCAATCACTGCTTATATTCTGTGGTAGGTTGTCACATTGGTGGTCCCTCAATGAACTACACCATGTCCTCCTGTCGTCAGCTCACGCACTGACTGTGGCACTAACCCCGTGACTTGCTTTGATTAATAGAGCATTAACAAGAATGATGAAAGCAGGAGCTTTAGGCTTGTCCTCTTGGAACATACTCTCTTAGGTCCCATGTAAAAACGTCTGGCTCCCCTGCCGGAGAAGACATGTGGTAATAGAATGAGATATTCTAATGGAATGAGGTATTCTGTTAGGCATCGGCTAATTACTCATGTCAGCTAAGGCACCAGACAGGTGAGCGAAAGAGCCGGCTTCAGGCACCACTTTGAGCTGGAGAGCTGTCCAGCTGATCCCAGGCCAGTCTTTAGAATTGTGAGAAATAAGAAATCATTATTGTTTAAATGTATTGAGCTTTGGTAGTAATCTATTACACAGCCATAGATAACTGAGACAACGGGGAAAGCATTTTAAATGTCGTAACATCTGTCCTTTTTTAAATCTTATTTAATCCTCCATACAGTCCCACACTCATTTTAATAAGAAGGAAACTGAAGTTCAGAAACCTGAACTGACTTGACCAAGGTCTTATAGTGAATAAAGGACAAAATTCATATTTAACGCAGGTTTTCCGACATGTGGTTGCATGCACTTTCCACTACAGGAAGGGTGAATGTTGTTGGAAGAGGTCTGTGTGGAATGGTGTAGTCTGAGGACGTACAATTTGATTTGAGCCTGGGACAAAAGACAGACAGTAGATAGAAGTTATGAATTTGAAGCCCTGTTCAAACTCCTCACTTAGTGCATATGGTGAAGTGGTCAATATCAATTTAGAGATGAACTATTACCATTTCCTACCCCCACTGTCTTCCAATCATTATAGTAACCTTCATTCAGTATCTACCATATTCCAAGGAACTGCTCGTGATTTCTTTAACTCTTGCCACCGTCCTAAAAAAATTCCCCTACTTTATAAATAAACTAAGGCTCAGTGATCTGTGTTTAACCAGCAAGTTGTAGAGTTGGAATTCGAATCAACCTGTGTTTGGCTCCAAACCTTGATTTACTTCTCTGCCTGTGGAACTCTAACCTTCTGCAGTGGTCCAAGGCTACATGAGTGTACTATTTCTGAAATACATGTCCGATGGCGGTTTCAGGTGGAGCTGCGCTACTCAAATGGAGGCGGATTAGGAATCGCATTTGGAGGGGGGCCGAAAGGGTGTGTGAGCGGAGGAAGAGGGGCAGTAGGCATCCCTTAGGGTTAGGTTCTCCAGAAGCAAAAACTGAGACAAAATTTTATGGGCCAGTGGTTTCTGAATGCATGGTTCATAGGAGAAACTGGTAAGGTGGTAATGGAAGCAGGACAGGGAAGGGAAAAGTCAAGTAAGAGTGTGATTTTAGGTAAAGTTCGGAAGAAGGGAGCGTTAGCTTAGTCCTGTAGGAGGACTCTGGCTAAGAAGTGCTACCTCAGTGTTTGTCCTGATTTGTCAAACAAATTGGGCTTTCATACTCTTATAAGAATCAATCAATCAGTCATTCACTGAAGTCCACTTCAGGGAAATCTAAACTTCTGGTCACTTCCAGCTTGATATGGGTTTGGCCAGAGCAGTTCCTTAGGGTGTCTCCCCAAGGAAAGGGCAGATGTAAGTCTTATTAGTTAATCTTGGGTGGGGATAAGAGTAGGGGTAGAAGGGAAAAGGGGTGGAAGCTAAACAATGTAGCAGAGGTCTCGGGGCTTTGGGCAGAGCACCAATAGTGTGTTATAATTATATATACCCTCCCTGATGGTTTGTTTTAAAGATTAAATGAAATGATGTTGTAAGGTCCTCTGTAAATGGCTGCCACTTTATTACAATAATGGCGATGATGGTGATATTTTTACTGCATCTATCTACTAGAGTACTTATTTTATTTATACTAAAATAGTGAGTTTATTAGTCAGCCTCACTTACTAAACTGTTTCTCAATAGGGGTGATATTGGCATTTTGGGTGAGATAATTTTTTGTTGTTGCTGAGGCTGTCTCATGTATTTTATTTTATTTTGTATTTTTTAATGTTTTTTTGGGGGGGTACGTAATGTTTAATGAATGTATGTGACAGGCCTCGTGACAGTAGCTGGATGTAGGAAACTAAAATAAGACACAGGTTAGTGAGGGTGAGGTGGGGAGGGAAATAAAGGCACTACTGAGCTTCAAGGAAGAACTCCTTTTTTTTCTTTTGGTAAAAACCAAGAAGAACCAACATCCAATTGGTGCAGTTTGGTAGGTCTTCACTAATCAGATATAGGTATACCTTGGAGACACTGCAGATTTGGTTTCAGACCACTGCGATACAGCAAGTCATTTTTTTTGTTGTTGGTGGAGGGTCTTGCCTCCAATTTGTAAAAAAATTCCCATCACATCTGTGAAGTTCAATAAAGGGAAATGCAATAAAACGAGTTGAGCCGGTATTTGAGTTAGGTTGTTGAAAGAATAGCTCATTGAGAGGGAAAAAACAGGAGAGGTTGAAGGACATTATGAAAATATCATTTTGGGGAATGTGTAGTTTATTTGGAAATGATTTGTATAGTCAATAAACATCCATGATTTAGTTTAACATAGAAGCTTTAGAAGCCCTGGCTGTGCAGTGCCAGTAGTGCTCCCAGCCTTTTTAAGAGGTAGTAATGCCCCACAGAGTTTAAACATTTTTTTAAATGAGGCAATGTCATTCCCTCATCATGACCATGGAACTCGTCACGGAGAAGATCATGCTTTCATTTGATTGCGTGCCCTCCTCTGCCTAGAGAATATAATGCCTGACACAGATGAGACCCTTAATATAAGCTTATTAAAAAGAAATCAACAGCATCTTAAACATTCCATTACGTCTGTTCGGTTCACAATGATCACGGTGGCAAGGTCATTATAATTTCTGTCCCGTAGGTGAGGAAACTGAACCTGGAGGAGGAGAAGTATGTTTTCCCAAACCAGAAAGAACTAGTTTAAATTTATTTTAGTCTGATTTTCAGGCTCATACCTTTGCATCTCACCAAGGTACCCGAATAAAGAAAGGATCCTATAAAGGAATGAGTTCAGTCCTCTGAATGCCAGTCTGTTGTCAGTTGGTATAACAAAGCACAGTAAAGATTAACTTCCACAAGACAATTCATAGACAGCCTACATATTTAAATTCCAAGCACATTTTAGGTGTTCTTAGAGTTGGTCTTGACTGCCTCCCAAATCCTCCACCAACTCTGGAAACAGGGCAATGACCTTGGCCAGAGGTTGCTGCTCCGTTTTCCATCTGAGGAGCAGAATGGACAACCCGGTTGCCAGAGCCAAAAGTTACATCGATGTTCAGAGGAAGTCTGGCTCCAAATGAATGAAGGGTATTTGTTAGGCTTGTGCCTTTTATATTCCTACACAGTACGTTATCTGCTTGTTTTACATTTGCCTTTTCTTCAGAGTTGATAATTATTTTCTCTTATTTCAGGTAAGGGGATTTTAAGAGAGATATATACTTCTAAGACAATTATTTTATTTTTTATGTATTAATGTTTGTGAAATTTGGATACAGCTTTCATCTGAGGTTGAGAAGAAGACATCTTTCCCAATCCCTTGTCAGAAAAGTTGTAAATTTAATTGTTATTGCCTTCAAAATTGTTATTAAATACCCTCCTGGTGACAAGTGTTGAAAGGCTAAAATTTCAGCATAAGGTGTTTAAGAGGTAGTCAGTAATATGACAGTATGATAACCGAAAAGTTATTGTGTGTATAAGAATGTGGGTAAAGAGATCAGGTTCAAATATACCATAACTGTATATTTATTGCTGGAAAAATGACCATTCCTTAATTTTTATATAAACTATCAGTGCTTTTAAAACTTTGTCATGAACTAAAGAGCCTGTTAGCAGAAGGCTTCCTAGGCACCACCCCTGATACTCTGACAGAGGTTTACGGGGGGAGAGTGAGGTAGGGGCAGAAAAGTGTTTCTAAAAATCCCCCAGCTGTACTGCTGCTGCCCTGTATACCACACTTAAGAGTGAGAAGGGAAGATACTTTTGCATGTATTTCTTTAACATGCTTCTACTAACTTTGAAAGTTGTGACAGAAAGTGAAAAGCAAGTATTACATTTTTCAAAGTTTATTAATGCTTAATTTATATAAATAAAATTCACCCTTTTTAATTGTATAGTTTCATGAGTTTTTAAATTATACATAATCATGTAATTATAACCACAATCAAGCTATAAAAGTTGTCATCACCTTCAAAAATCCCCTTACCCTCTAGCAGTTAATCCCTTCCTCCCACCTCTAGTCTTTGGCAACTACTGATTTCTCAGGATGGTTTCACTTTTTCTAAGAATATATTATAAATGGTAATATAGTGCATATAACCTTTGAGTCTGGGATTCTTTTGCTTAGTTTAATGCTTTTGAGTTTCACCTGTAATATTACATTGTATTTACATCTATAGCTCTACAGATATAATTTGTTTCTTTCCATTGATGAGTGCTATTATGTTCATTTATTTGCTTTTTTTTTTATTCTCTAAATAATGGTATTTGGGTTGTTTCTAGTTTTCAGATACTATGATTAAAATCACTATGACTATCTTAATACAGGTCTTTGTGTGATATTAAATTTTGAATAGACGTCTTCTAAAATGTTTTTATCCTATTATAAAAAATCCTGAATTAGACATGAATATGTATTATTTCAAACGCATCATAATTACAAGGCAACTAGATTTGTTAGCAGAGTCTAGCTAGCAGAATACTCTCAAAAAGTAGAACAAGTAGTTGAGTGACTATTAGTAATATCTCTATCTTCTCTTTTGGGTTTAAGATGGAGCAAATCAATGAGAAAAAACCCCACAATTATTTAACAAGAACACATATTTAACATTTACCCAAAAGTAGCTCATTTAAAGCTCATAACAACTCTATGAATTAAGTATTAATTTATTTCCACATTTCACATAAACAAATTAAGACATATAGACATTAAATAACTTGCCCAAGTAATACAGTTAATAAGTGGTACAGTCAAGATGTGGACCCAGGCAATGTGGCTCTATAATCCATGCTTTTCACCACTCTTTTATGTTGCTATCTATATGTCTGGTATTCAAGCATTGGAGAAAATGTGTTGTAAAGAAGCTGGATCTGCTCTGCTCTGAAAATCTAAAATTAAGATCGGTGCTCCATACAGGAATTCTATGAACTGGTCATAGACTGAGGCTGCTTCAGGTCATTTTAAAACTAAATCATTGCTGAGACCTAAGCTCATTCCTTTGATACTTCCTGTCAGGAACAATAAGGAACAAATCAAATGAGCTACGGCCTGCAGGAGCCCTCAGTATCACGTCCATTGTTAGCCACACTCATCCTGAGAGGCAACATGCTTGGATCAACGAGAACTGCCAGATCTGAGCACAGTTGGGGCAATGAGGGGCCTGGGCAATGGGTGCTATTCTCATCATGTCTTTGATAAGACACAGTTAGTAAATGATTTTATTTTATTTTAAATTTTGATGCGAAAAGAGTGACTAGTTCTGTTAGGCCACATTGATGACCTACAGATAAATGTGCCTCTTCACTGTTACAACACATGTAAAAGTGTTGTTTCATTACATGAGCAAAAAAAAAAAAAAAAAAAAAAAATTGACCATCCAATATCAGGCAACATAAATAAAAGCAGTTTAAGTACTCAATGGCTCTTGTAATAAGTCACAGAATCACCAAAGCTAGTACAGGGTTGGTGTGACATTCACAAGTCATAGAGCAATGGCATTTTAGCAACACATATATATTAATCAAAATCCTCAATTTGAATTTCTAGGGCAATTGTTTAATTTGTGGAGATATATACACTTCCATGAAACACCAGTGGAGAACATATGTTTAGCCAGTAAGAAATGCAGGTGGGGTTGCTATTGGTTTCTTCTCTGCCCCCAAATTCTGGTTCCTCTTCTTCTGAGGCACAGAGTTAAAATATATTGTCTAGCCTTCCTTGGTGAGTCCTCGCTGCTGAGTTCTTGCCATATTAATGAAGCTGGAAGCAAGGTACACCAACTCCAGGTCTGTCTCCTAACTCTGTTGTAACTCCCAACTTCTCCTCTCTCCCTTTCCACTGTTTCTATATCCTCCTTCCCTCCCAGCCAGGTGTAGGAATATGGTAGAGGGCACTGATGCCCTAGGAAAAAAATGAAGCAACTGAAGGAAAAAGCCTGGTTCCCTGAATGACTATATGGAACAAAGCCCCGTAACACTATGTTGAGATCTGAGATGAGTAAGGAAGAAATCTTACTGGGTTATGCCACCAAGATTTGCTGACTGTAACTAATATAGAGCTTTAAAATTATAGTATCAGTCCTAAGAAGGGCAAGATCATAGCATGATTGTATGAAGTAGCATGTTAATCTGATGCTATACATAACTGCTCATAGGTAAATCAACCCTTAAGAATCTTGTGATGAAAGCGTAGACTCAATTCTGTGACATCACAGTAGTAATAATTATTTGCTGGACAAGTTTATTCCTTTCTGTATGTGAATTATAATTTTCTTACTCATAAGCATTTTTCTTTTGATTTTATAAGAGATTGATTGATTCTCAAATTTGGTTTGCATCTAAAACTTCTGTCCTTTTCATTTTAATGAAATAGATTTGTTTATAGATCAGAGGTGAGAAAAGATTGGCTATATTTTGCTACCTGAAAATTTAAACTTACATCTTTTTAATTAAAATTGTTACAGATAATTGTAGATTTACATTCAGTTATAAAAATGATACAGATAAATTCCTTGTACATTTTCCCCATTTTCCCTCAATGGTGACATTCTATAAAATTATACTACGATATTCAATCAGGATGTGGATAGTACTGATGAAAGCCACCGATTGTATTCAGATGTTTTCAATTTTACTTGTTTTCCTTTGTGTGTGTGTTACCTTCTATACAATTTTATTTGCTGTGGTAGTTATCTTTTTAAAGTAGTTATTTTTTTAAAGTAGTATTTCATTTCTTAAAAATCTTAATAATCTTTATTGTTGTTTTACTTTCAAGGAATCTTTTAAGAAATAACATCTCTCAGTAATGAAACATTTAAATAAAGTTCTACAGTTCCTTCAATTTCACTTGTTTCACTTATTTCATTCAAGAACAATTAATTATAATACTTTTAAAATAAAAAGAAAATGTGTAAATAATATATTTTTATCTCAGGTAGATATAGACATATATGTATGTCTATAAATATAGACTGACTCTTAGACTGGAGGTATTATATCATGGCCTTATGCACTTCTTGAGTACCCTGCACCTAGATATAATTTTATATTCATTAGTATCTCCTCTTATACTTATTTAGATTTATTGTGATAGTCATATAATATTTCTATTTGTAAACTACATTTAATTATATGTTTTATCATTCCAATAGGTAAAGAATATTTATTTGACAAATACTTTTATGGGATGATAAAATCTAGATAATCAGGTGAGCAGTTACAAATTGATTCAGATGTAAATTAGGGAAAGAGTGGCATGTGTTTGTAATTTGGTGTTTTCTTTTCCTGAAATTCCACTGTTTCAATTTCAGAAACCCCTATCCATGACCCATTTACTTTCTGCAAAAATTGCCTTGCCTCTGTTATGCAGACAGGCTGTGATTTATAAGAGCCACATGTTCAAACAAGACAACTGTGCTGTCTCCTTCTAACACATGCAGTGCAAAATGGCAGGTTAAGTAAAGAGAAGATGCCTAGAAAGGGTACACTCATTATTTTTTAGCCTGGGGGTACCACACACTTATTAAAAAGCAGATTTTGAGCTTTCGTGTGTTGTTGACATGTTAAGATAATCAAGTCCACGCTACCGTCAATTTCCTTGCCAAGCAACATATTACTTCTGACAAATATCTAGAGTAACGAGAGGCTCACTCAGTGCAAACCTAACTTTATTTCTTCCCTAGGTCTTTTTGTCTAAAGATTACTCAACCTATAGCACAGAATAAACCCTTCAAGCCCAGAGCTTTGAGAGATAGGAAAGAAAAATGAAACAATGAAAATAAATAAAAGGACATCCATTATGCATATTGTACCAGAGTACTATTTTTTTTCTCTTAAAGAATGTCAATCACACAAGGTAAAGTCAGGGAAGTTTACACTTTGACAAATTTTTATGGAATAGTTTCAAATTTATTCAGTTTCTTTAAAAAAAAACTTTTCTCCAAGATTTGACAAACTGGCTTAATAATATATCTTATTTTTACATTGATTTCTGAAAAAAATAGTAGTTGAGTAGGCTAAGTTTCCACACTATTTAGTTACCACTGCAAAATTTTATGTGAATATAATATGATTTATTTTCTTGGTAGTAGCAGGCAATAAAACATTTTCTTCTATTAATGTGAACTTTATATATATATATATATATTTCGCTGTTTATTTCATAGATTTGAAGTCAGTGTCACAATGTTAAAATGTGACATCTCTTAAGCATATTAAGACTATAAGAAACATTATAATAAATGCTTAATTTGATCAAACTAATCTTATAGATAAAAAAATTACTATAATTCAAAATAACCTAAGCTTCTTTTCATGGTATATTTAACTTCAAATGTTTAAGCTCATCTATGCACCAAGACACATTAAGGATATAGTAGAAAAAACCTACAGAAAACTTTATGGCCATCTTTCCGTCAAGATATGGCATTGTTTCATGGGAATAAGTTTATGAGTTTTAACATATCGGTGCTATTCCACATTCGGTTTATACTAAGTTACAGTTTTTATTTCCTAGAACTCAAACACAGTTTTTAAGAAATAAAGCTACAAGATTAATATTTTCAACAGTAGGACTATTGGGTCAGCTTTATTTTTGGTACATGTCTACATGGCATTTAGAAAAGATAGGCTTGTTCACTTTGCCTTTATTCCTAAATGTTTACTTTTCTAAAAGTGCTTAGTAACAGTTCAGGGCCAAATGAGAAGATAGAGTGATACATTATGTTCAGTAGAATAAAACACATTTAAAAGAAGGGGACCAGCAGAGCATGTCAGTAAGACATACGATACAGAGTGTGGCAAAAGGTTTACAAATGTGAGTGTGCAAAGTTTATTCTTGTATTATTTATTAATTATCATGTTGTTGTCTCTATGAACAATTGTAAACCTACTTTTACCTCATTCTGTATTTAGAAATCTAAGAAACAGGTAAGTCTACGGCACAGAACGCATATATAAAATACATGTAAAATCTAATATAGGTTTAAAAATTTGAAATTAATTCAGTCCATTAATTTTTATAACTTTCTTAATGATGTTTTTAATGATACAATATATTCCATGGTAATCAACAAGTTTTATTGATTTAGTTTCTTAAGATTGGACATTTAAATTATTTTCAATTTTCACTACTATAAAAATAACATGATGAACATTATATATAAAATCTGATCATGTCCATGATTTCTAGACATGAAATTTGTGGTTTAAATGTTTGAATTATTAAGGCTTCTTTTAGTGCTTTCTAGAAAGCTGGCATTTATTTGAAATCTCTTTTACTTGTTTTTAATTTTTTCATTATACAAATTTGGAAACAGTGTAAGTAAAGAAAATAGTGTAATGAGCCAGTATTTACTCATCACTCAGCTTCAACAATTATTGATGGCTGCCCAATCTTATTCTACCATCAGAACCTCCTCCTCTGGTCTGAGAGTATTCAGAAGTAAACCTTAAACATCGTATGACTTACTCCATACACACTGAAAAGCATATTTTTGAATTCTCAGAAAACTTAAGGATTAATATAAAGTCAAAACTACATAAAAGAAGGTCACTCAAGAGGAATAAGAGATTCTGAAAACATTTATTCTTAAACAGAAAAAGTCTCATTAAAGAAGAAATGGGAAGAACATCTAAAAACAATATAACAGAGTAGGATAATCCATGATAAATGTATATTTAAAATACATGTGTAGAAAAAAAGATATAAGGACATTTAATCAAGAGAATGAAGGAAAGATTTGGCCTTCTAAGAATGTCAAGTGGGTTAAAACCCAAAATGTAATGAGAATTGGGATAAACAAAAGAAAAAAAAAGCTTTTATAATCAAGTTTGCAGCAAAGAGAGCAAAGAAAGACTAGGTTCTGTTTTGGCAGATGATGTCATGATGAATGAAAGAAAGTAACGAAGAAGATTTCCAGTTTCATTCTTTCTTGCTTCCACATTCTTCACTAATAGAAGTAATTCCACATAGAAATGGTAGAAAAATGAGTAAAATGGAATTTTTTAGTTTAAGACAGGCTGAAAGACAGTAAGGTTAAACCTTACTATTGTAATAGAGTTCATGCCTTAGACCCAGACATATTACATCCAACAGATAAAGTCACAAAATCACCATCACTAATATTTCAAGAATTTATATGGATTAGTATCGGATCCATAAAATATTAGATAGACAAATGCTGGCTCATTTTTCAAATAGTTAATGACTATAAGGTACAGCTGAGTGAGACTGTAAGTAGGATATGGTGTCATAACAAGAGCAGTAAAATGATGAAGAGCTATGGGGTTTAGAGTCAGAGAGCATGGGGTTTAGCTCTGCCTTATCATGCAAGGTGCTTTGCCTCCCTGTGCCTCTCTTGCACTTGCTACAAAGCTTTATGTCACCTGGTACCTGCTTGACTCTGACTCACCTATCAACCTTGTTTAGCCTTCTCTGGCCACAACAGGCAGTCTGTTATCCCTAAATATTCCTCAATTTTCCAAGCTCATTACACTGATGGGCCTTTTCTGCTAGCTGTTCCCTCTTCCTCGCTCGGTCTCAGGCACTCACTTGGCTCACTTCCTTAGTTCACTCATGTTTGTTTAAATGTCCCCTCTCCATAGGAGCTGTGTTGTCCTTGTACATATAACTCCAGCCCCCCAAACCTCAGCACTCCCTGTACCCTTCCACTTTATTTTTTAATAGCACTTATCTCAATGTTAAGTTATATTACTTCTTGCTCAGTTGTCCATTTCCTCCCCGAGGGTACCTGGCATCCACAGTGCTAATGACGGTAACCAGTCTACTAATGCTCATGTGATAATTACTGTGCACCAGGAACTATTCTAAGTGTTCCACATATACAGCTTGATATTATTTCAGGAAAATCTTAAAGTCCCATTCGCAATTGTAGAAACGGGTGTATTGAGAAGCTAAACTATTTTCCCTCATGTCACAGAACTAGTAAATAGCAGAGTATGTATTCAAATCCAGGAACTCTGGCACAGCATCTGTGCTTTAAGTAGGTGCTAGCTAACATCTTTTAGATGACTAAATATAAAATTTGTATAAAATAGTACATTCAAGGTATATATAACCTCAAATATCTAGGTGAGTGCATAGCATATAAGTATGCAATAAATTTTATAATAATAAAATATTTATTTGATACATTGGAGTATATCGATTAAAGAGTGCCCCAAATAAAGAAAGTTCTAGGATAATGTCATTTGATAAAAGGTTTGTAGAATATGGAAACTTTAGGTTGGTGAAGTCTTAATGTGGGCTTCCAGTGATCTTCAAATTCCTGAATGCCCCCAGAGGGCAGGGAAAAAGACAGGTGAACACAGTATATAAGGAAGTATATTTTTCAACAGCTTATAAGGATGAACCTTCTCATAAATATTGCTGCTCAATGGGTCCTGAGCTGCCTTGCTGAGCAGTGATACTAAAAAGCTAAGCATAAACTTAATATTAACAGGCTCTCTCTGAAATTCCATGCTAAGAACATCCACTTTAATAGTCTTTATCTTTGATCTACCAGTTTGTGAAAGTCCTTTCATCGCAGGTATATTTGTGTCTTGTCTCTATAAAATGTACAGAAATCTTTTTAGATTTAAAAACCTTAGAAAGAGCCAGTGAAGGAGATGAGTGAAGAAAGGGAACTGACAGTTGAGACATTTTCTACGTGTATCCTCACAATAGACAATGAGGTAGGTGTTTTCTGATTTCATGAGTAAAGTTCAAGGAAATTGAATAATTTCTTCAGGTGCATTGCAAAGCAAGTAAAGGTAAATATGTAGTTTGACCACAGGTCAGCCTGATTTAATGCCTCTGATCATTCTACCACATTGACTTACTATCATTTTTCTCCCAGAAGGAATAGCAAAATAAAACGACTCATAGGTCCAATGATAGGCTGACATATATTGGCTTCCCCAATTACTTTAATTTGTTTGGCAGGAAAGCTCTCTCCCATATACAACGGGAACTTTAATAATCTAGTGTGATAAAGCATCCCTTTGAAAGCATAAAAACTCTGTGGAGTGCACATAAAAATCCCTGCCTGTGAATGTGTTTATCCTCAAACCTGACCAATGGACACTGGACACTGACTTTCACTAATTAGGTGAAAATGCATTTTAATTATTAATTTCAATGTAATTGTCAATTTTTTATACATGCTTACAACGAGCGTTGTATTTGTAAATTCTCATTCCTTTTCTAGGGGATGTTTTCTGCTTATGGTTCTGTGCTAATTTTCTTAAACTACATTCTCCTCATCATGCATTTTGTTGTTAGTGAAAACAAGCACAACTTATCTCCATTGGTTCAGTTCTCTACATTTTTTTTTCTCCTAATAAAAATATTATGATGCTGGTCTGACATGTTTTGGTAAGATGATAGCTCAGTTATTCTCTAAGGTGACTGACTGTATTTGATCAAGAGAGAGAGAAAAAATAGGTTTTTATTATTAATTTTGGTTGATTTTTTATTTGATAAGAAAGATAGTTAAAAGTTCATTCAAATTTCAAGGGGCTTGGCATTCAATGTTTGTAATAGTTCATTTTATGTATATATGTGTGTATATGTATGCATTGCTCTTTTTACTTCTCTAAATCAAGAAATCATGGTCACAATTCAGATCTGGTATTTTAGTGATGTGACTAACTGCTGAGCATAACAAAGATTAAACAGAAAATAAATGAAGACCATGCTTCAATACATTAGTTCTACTATATCTGTCTAAAGATATATTAGCAATGAGGCTTGACGATATGCCACAAAATGGAAATACTGTGAGCTTAGAAATGGGAAGCAGGGGAGATCCAAGATAGAGGCAGTGGAAGTGGATGCTACACTCACTTCCTCCAGGATCAAACTGGAAATACAACTAAATATATAGTAAGAAACCTGAATAGCTAACTGAAAACCAGCTGAAGAAAAGTCTAATAACCAAGGATTTACAGAAAGGGATTTACACTGAGACTGATAGAAAGGGCAGAGATGTAAAAAGGGCTGACCCCACTCCCACAGGCAGTAGCTGAGCTTCTGGAGGGATAGCTCAGGTTCTAGAGGAGACCCCCTGAGAAGCTCTTTTCCCAGAGCAGGGAAAAGGTGTCCATATAATATCAGGTTGTTAAAATCAGTGGGGATTCTGTCCACCAGGGACAGAAAAGAGTTTGCTAGAAAAATAAGGGCCGTCTTAAAAGGACAACACACACAAAATCCTGTTTGTCGCCACTCCTCCCAGGCTTTCATGTAGGGAAGGCTGAGCAGATCGGAGTCATGTGAGGAGAGTATGGCGGTTGGGGATCTGGAGAAAAAGCTGAGGGGACAGCTGCCTAGGTCCCTGTGCTGAGTCCTTCTCCCATGCCACAGACACTATCTTTTTGGGGTAGAGCACCCCTCTCCACATAGCAGGCCTCACCTTGGGGGAAAGCAATAGCCCTACCTTTCTGTACTTCCTCTTGCCTCACCCTGGGGAACTTGTGCCCTGCTGAGAAGTCAGCTGCCAGGGGTGTGGAGGTCTGGGAAGACTCAGGGGGTGTCAGTGACTAAGTCATGTGGTTTTGGGGCAGAGCCATTCCCCGCACCTTCCCATGAGCCTGAGCAGCCCTTCCCCTTCACAGGAGATCCACTAGCCCCACCTTCTGGATTCCCAGGACCCCTGCCCAGCCAACATCATACTCAATGGGCAAAAACTGTAAATGTTTTCTTAAGATCAGGAACAAGACAAGGGGGTCTGCTTTCACCACTCTTATTCAGCATAGTACTGGAAGTTCTAGCCCCAGCAATCTGACAAAAAGAAGAAATAAAAGTCATCCGAATTGGGAAGGAAGAAGTAAAACTGTCATTATTTGCAGATGACATGATACTGTATACGGACAACCTGAAAGATTCCACAAAAAAAACTACTAGCACTGATATATGAATTCAGTAAAGTAAAAGGGCATAAAATAAATATCCAGAAATCAGTTGCATTTTTATACACCAATAATGAGCTATCAGAAAGGGAAACTAAGAAAACAATACCATTTACAATTGTTTCAAAAATATAAAATATTTAGGAATAAATTTAACCAGAGGCTAAAAGACCTGTACTTGGAAAATTTTAAGATGCTGAAGAAAGAAACTGAAGCTACAGTTAAGTGGAAGTATATATCGTGTTCAGAGATGGGAAGAATTAACATCATTAAAATGTCCATACTACCCAAAGCAATCTATAGATTTAACAAAATTCCTATCAAGTTACCAAATACATATTTTACAGAATTAGAAAAAAATATTCCCAAAATTTATATGGAACCACAAAAAACACTGAAGAGCCACACCAATATTGAGAAATAAGGACAAAGTTGGAGAAATCATGCTACCTGATATCAAAACAGCATGGTACTGGTATAAAACCAGACATATAGATCAATGGAACAGAATAGAGAGACCAGAAATAAATCCACACCTTAATGGTAAATCAATATTTGACAAAGGAGGCAAGAACACACAATGGGGGTAAACATAGTCTATTCAATAAGTGGTATTGGGAAAATTGGACAGATGCTTGTAAAAAAAACACAATTAGACCACCTTCTTTCACCACACACAAGAATAAACTGAAATTGGATTAAAGACATAAATTTAAGACTCAAAATCAGAAAAATCCTAGAAGAACATAGGCAGTAAAATCTTGAATATTTTTCATAGCAATGTTTTTGATATATTTTTGGGGGGCAAGGGAAACAAAAGAAAAATAAACAAATAGGACTACATCAAAGTGAAAAGTTTTTGCACAGCAAAGGAAACCATCGACAAAATGAAAAGAGGAGTCAGTTGACAGTTTTATGGGTGCTCCCTTGTAGGTAACGAACTGTCTTTCTCTTGCTGTTCTTAAGATTGTCAATTTGTCTTTAACCATCGTCATTTTGAATACGATGTGTCTTGGTGTGGGCCTCTTTAGGTTCACCTTGCTTGAACTCTTCACTCCTGGACTTGTGTGTCTTTTTCCTTACCAGATTAGGAAAGTTTTCGGTCATTATTTTTTCAAACAGGTTTTTGATCCCTTACTCTCTCGCTTCTCCTTTTGGTACCCCTATGATGTGGGTGTTGTTATGCTTCATGTTGTCTCAAAGATCACTTAACCTATGCTCATTTTTTAATATTCTTTTTTCTTTTTGCTGCTCAGATTAGGTGGTTTCTACTACCTTGTTTTCCAAGTCGCTGATTCAATCGTCTGCTTTATCCAACCTACTGTTATTCTTTCTAATGTATTCCTCATTTCATTTCTGACTGGTTCTTTTGTATGGTATCTATGTTCTTTTTTATGTTTGCTATCTTTTTGCTACAGTTCTCACTAAGTTCATTGAGCATCCTTATCGCCATTGTTTTTATATGTGGTAAATTGCTTGCCTCCATTTTATTTAGCTTATCCCACCAGACATATAGATCAATCCTGCCTGCTGGTTGGCAGGGGAGGGCTCACCAAGGGAACAATGGCCTCTACCAATACTTCTGTGTGAGAGAAAGATGCCCCTCCATCTCTTGCCCTGAAACCAGACAATTCGGATCTTCCCCTTATGTCTGTGGTGTCTTTTGAGCTGCTGCCTCGGTGCTGGAGCTTAGAGCAAGTAAGTTGAAGCAAGTCTGTGTGTGGGCCCTTTAAGAGGAATACCTCAGAAAATATATTTGCCAATGGTACCTCGGACAAGGGTTTGATCTCCAAAATATATAAAGAGCTCATACCACTCCACTCTAGGAAGACAAACAATACAATTAAAAAATGGGCAAAGGACCTGAACAGACACTTCTCCAAGGAGGGCATACACAGGGCCCAGAGGCACATGAAAAGATGCTCAGCATCACTAGCCATCAGAGAGATGCAAATAAAAACCACAGTGAGATACCACTTCACACCAGTCAGAATGGCCGTCATAACCAAATCAACAAAAAACAAGTACCAGTGAGGATGTGGAGACAAGGGAACCCTCGGGTACTGTTGGTGGGAATGCAGACTCATGCAGCCACTGCGGAAAACAGTTCAGAATTTCCTCAAAACACTAAAAATGGAACAGCCTTTTGACCCAGCAATTCCGCTGCTGGGATTATACCCTAAGAATCCTGAAATACCAATTCAAAAGAACCCATGCACCCCAATGTTCATAGCAGCACGATTTACAATAGCCCAGAATTGGAAGCAACTAACTGCCCAACAGTAAATGAGAGGATCAAAAAACTGTGGTACATTTACACAATGGAACACTACGCAGCAGAAAGGAAGAAGGAGCTACTACTCTTCGTAACAGCATGGATGGAACAGGAGAGCATTATGTTAAGTGAAATAAGCCAGGCGGTGAAAGACAAATACCATATAATCTCACCTATAAGTGAAACCTAATCAACAAAATACACAAGCAAGCAAAATATAACCAGCAACACTGAAATAAAAAACAAACTGACAGCAGCCAGAGGGGAGGAGGGATGACAGGGGAAAGGGAGGGGAAGGGTCACCAAGGAACATGCATAAAGGACCCATGGACAAGGCCAAATGGGGGAAGGATTGAGGGTGGGTGGTTGGCGTGGAAGGGTCTGGGGAAAGTGGTGGCAGGGAAATGTTGACAACAACAATAGCAACAACAAAAAAGTGGTCAGGGGAGGCTGGGAGTAGTGTGGGAAATTAGGAAGCCAAAGAACTGGTGTGTGCAGCCCATGGACATGGACTAAGAGGTGTGTGGATGATGGGATGGGGTGCAGGGTAAGGGGATAAAGAGGGGGAAAATGGGACAACTGTAATGGCATACTCAATAAAATATAAAAAAAACCCCAAAAAGACAAAAGAGAAAAAGAGAAATGCATGGGACTCTAGAAGCCCTCTGTCTCACGTGGTCACATTCTCCACCGATTTTTATAGACACAAGTTATGGGGTTTCCCTTCCTGGCACTAGAATCCTGGGCTTGGGAGCCTGGTGTGGGGCTGGGACACCTCACCCCTTTGGGGTGACCTCTGTAGTCGAGATGTCTCTCCTGATTTTTAACTACTACATGTGGGTGTGGGACCAGCCCCTGCTATCTCTCTGGGTGCGGCTGCTTCTTTATATCCTTAGCTATAAAACTTCTGTTCAGTTAGATTTCAGGTGGTTCCAAATTATGGTTGTTCTGTAGTTTAGGTGTAATTTTGACGTGATTGTTGGGAGTTCCAAGTACTGCATTTACCTAAGCCATCTCGACTGGGGGACCAGGTCATTTTCAACATGGTCCTTGAAGTACATTCCAATAAAAAAATCCAGGACATGAGTCCACTGAAGTTTTAGATTATAAAGCTACTTTAAAAGCTAACATCTACTTTTATAAATTCTGTTAATCCTTAAGCATATTTTATTGGGTAGACTGAAAAGGAATCATTATTCTCACTTTATAGATAAGAATATAGGTACACAAAACACTTTCATAACACCTAAGTGAGGTCTAGGTTTTGTTATTTTGTGTGCTCATACAGGTCTCCTTCAGGTAGGCCACACTGGCAGCACGGCCTAGAAATGAAACATGCACTGTACAGGCCCTTCCTTGGTCTTGGTCCGTTCTCCTCAAGCCAGTCTGGAAACATTGGACTTCTCTGGTGCAGATGTAGGTCACTTTCTCTCTCTGCATTCTTTGCTCAGGTATCCCATTCACAACTATGACTTTCAGAGCCTCCTCTATTCTGATAATTTCTCAAATCTTATCACCTGCCTATACCTTGAGCTCTAGTCTTGTCTGTCTAACTGCTACTTGACTTCTACATTTGGCGTGCTAGTTGGCATCTCAAAGAACTAAACATAGGTCTTAATTCACCCCTACAAACCTGTTTCTTTCCCATTTTTTCCCCAGGTCAGTCAAAATCTACAGGAACCCTTGATTCCCCCAGTTTCCTTCATTCTTCACATCCAATTTTCTATTAGATATTTTTAGTTCTAGCTCCAAAATATACCCTGAATGAAACATAAAACATTCTGAATATAATTCATGTCACCTTTCAATTTAAAAATACTCAACCATGTATCTTTAATATTGCCCGTTATCTTTTTATTAAAAAACTATTATACTTTCTGTAAAGCTATTGCTCTCTTATTTAAAAGTCCATGTTTCTAATTCTTTTTTTTGACACTGCTGACTTTTACTCATAGTGAGTTGCTCCTTTATGTAATTTTTTTGTAAGTAAACCTTTCTCTTTTAAAAAAAAATTCAAGGAATAACGTCAGTGTAAAGTACACTGATATCTAGTTTATAGCACAACTGTATAACCACCACCTAGATATGTAAATACCACATATATTTACACATTACTTATATAAATATGTAAATATGAAGATTTATATATAATTTACATAGACATCTAAATATTCCACAATACCTGATTTTAAGCTATCAACATGACAATACTGAACAGGAAACTGGGGAGTGATATGCAAAATTGGTTCCCACAGACCAGTAGAAACCCACTCCAGCACAGCATTAGAAAACCCTCCTATTTTCTTGAATAAGGTTCAAACTCCTTACCATGACCCTTTCCTACCTCTCCAGCTTCATTGCATACCATTCTGCCATCACTTACTTTACAGCCTCATTGACCTCCGTCCTATCCCTAGCATAAAACAAATTCTTCTCTATGTCTTGGCCTTGAATGTGCTAGTTTCTCACAGTTCTTCCTGTGGCTGCTCATTCTTGTCCTCTGCAGTTCAGCTGTAAAATGTCACGTATTCATAAGCCCTTTCCCTAGTCATCCAATCTAAATTGACTGTTCTCTATATAAGTTTAAAATTTCCATTACCTTCTTTCATATCATAAATTGCATTTGGCAATTTTCATTTATTTCGTTTTTTATTTTTGTCTGCTTCTGCACTAGAACTTGAGCTTCATGAAAGCAGAGACCTAGTGCATCTCATTTACTGCTGTAGCCCAGGGCCTGGCTCAGAGCCTGACTCAGAGGAGGTGCTTAATGAATGTGCTGAGTGAACGGATGGAAGGATGTTATAGTTATCGAGGTGTAACTCATGCTCCTAGGGAGTGAAATTTCATGAGAAGCATCATAAGCTTGAAGTTCACCAGTTTAGATGTAAAACTGAGAGGGGGTGGGCAGGGGAGAGTAATGGGGGAAAAACAGGAACAACTGTAATTGAACAACAGGAAATTTTTTTTTTAAATCTGACAGTCTACCCCCTCAAGGGATATCATTACAGTAGGTGTTTTGGTGTCCACCTAGCCGTGAGCTTAAGTGCAAGGTCTGCCACTCACTTAACCTCTTGGACCCAAGCCCTTCTTAATTTGTAAAATGAAGTTAACATTTAGGACTAAATTTGAGAATATATGTGATATGCAAGGCATAGCATATCTGCCAAATAATGGGTAATTGTGATTACTACCAAGATGTATAATGTATGCTGAACTAGAATATATTACGAATACAGATCAATTCCCATATTTGTTTTTATTTGTTTACTTTAAATGCTGATAATATCTTGTTTTCACAAATTATTTCTGAAAGAGCTCATGAGAGTTGTATATCATCTCTTCCATGTCACATAATATCCAGAACAAGTGTGATTAGTTTGTTTTTATCGATGAGAAAGCAAAATCAGAAATTCCAAGTGTCCAATGGTTACAAAGCAAATCACTTGGAGAACGGTCTTAGAACTCAGGCAATCTGTATATAATTTGGTGTGCTTTCCTCTGAAATGGGACCAGCATGGAAACATCATAACAGCATTTGGTGTAATACAGGGGTTGTGTGAAAATAATAAGCCAGAGTCTAGGCATGTAGAATTCAGTAGATGAAAGTACTACTGATAATTGCTAAAGGATTAAAAAGGCAAGCTTACAGTTCTTACATTGGCTGTGTTTCTGTGGTGTGGCATTTGTTATAGAATCTGCATAGTGTCCTTCTGGTAATAAACCATGTCTGTTTCAAGGCCCCCCAATAGCCAAGTTATTGCAACTGCTGAGATTGCAGAGACGTCAGGATGCCACACTGTCGTAAGTTCCTAGGCTCCCTGTGATCCAGGGAGTGCTTCTCTCTCTCTCACTCACCCTCTCTGCTCTTATTCCCAGTCCACTCGATATTCTTGCAAGCTGAAGTTACTGTCTACTGAGACATTAATATATTGTATTTTATTGCCAACTAGCTGAAACTGAACAAATATTTTCAGCAATTTTATTTTCACTCACTCATGGTGACAACTTAGATTATACCAGTACCAAGGATAATATATATATTTTTTCTTGTTTCTTCAGGGCTTTGTGTATAATGTGTTAATGCATAATAATCAGTGAGAAATAACTGAAAAATATTTCCAGCATTTACCAACTTTCCAAAGTGTTTTGCCTCTATTGGCATCTCAGAAAAATTTATTTAAAAAGTCAGTTTTTAAAACACCACCTTTATTAAGCTTGGCAATAGAGTGCTTAGGTTTATCTTATTTTTTTTCTCTCTTTCCTCTCTCCTTACACCAAAGACTATAGATATTACTTTGCCTCCCAGTTACCTGAGAGCCAAAAAACTTACAATCAAAGATATATACCATCCAGATATAAATACAATTAGGAAATATTAGTAGCAAAAGCAGTGTGTTTTTCATTGCATTAAAATAATATTCTTTTCAGTTTCTGGAAGGGATTCTGGGGAAGGGATGCAGTGAGGGTCAGGGACTTGTTATGAAAGAACTGCTTGAGTTTTGGCAAATGCCCAATATCAAGGCTTGGAGTAAATTGTAGAAATGAGTGTGCGGCACCTCTGAATGTCTGGTTTGTAATCTGAGTGATGGTACTGAGGACCTTAGAATATCTACAGCCATGAGTGTGGTGTCAGGAAACAGGACTAAGACTGGTCCTAGGAAAAGAGAAAATGCTGGACTGAAAAGGGTTTCAGTTATGTCAGCAGACTCGCTGGGACAGGGCAGTAGTGGAAGAGAGTAGGAACCTTCTCCTTCCCTACTACTTTGAATGAGAAGGTAGAGACTTAGGACGCCCTGTGCTCCTCCTGCCTTCTGAGCTTTCCGTCAGGCCCACCTTCTCCTGGTGGGCAATGCCTTTAACCTTCACACTTCTTTTGGCACCTTTCTTTGGGGAAAAGTGAACCCAAGAAAAATCATGGCTCCCCTTACCTTCCTGACTTCATGACTTCACTCGTTCTGGTTCCTTTCTCTTCTTTTAATTGCCAGTGGGAAAAGGTAGAAATAATGGGAGTGATTTTTCTTATTCTGCTATAAGCGTGCATTGTAAATTTGTGGTTTAATCCTGGTAACAAGGCCTGTGTATTTTATCAACACGATTAGAATTGGTGACTATTTGTTGGAGTTATTGCTAGCTCCGGTAATTTCATCCACATTTGCTCTGTCTCCCAGCAGAATCCAAGAGAAGAAATACTGAAACAGGAGAAAAGGCTCTTTGCTGTGGCTCAGTTCTGGTGAGTCATCAGAGTCGGAATCCAGGATGGTCAATATTTTACTCAAATATTTATGGAGCACTACTCGACATTATTCTAGGGGCTAGAAACACAGCAATGAATACAGCAGAGGGATCAGGCAGGATCCCTGAAGCCCCCACCCAGCCTAATAAGAGAAGACATAACATAAAAATAACATTCATAGTGATAAATGGGTTGAAGGAAAGTAAAGAAGGTCAAAGTTAGAAGGAGCGAGTGACTCAGCCTGGGCAGGGTGGAGGAAACATTTGAGCCTGGAGAGAACGCTGGAATAATACCAGAGGTTTCTGCTGGGTCAGTTTAGGAAAATGTGATATTCCCAGGAAGTTCATGTGAAATGCTCCTTTTAAAGTCTCACCTCCTAATTGTACATAATGTTTTTGCAGTGAGAAGTCAGAATTGAGGAAGGTCCTAAGTTAAGGACAATTTTGAGTCATGTTACTTTACGATTCAAAATTATTGTTGTCATAAAATGAACCACTAGTTAAGAGTTAGTATTTAAAAGTCTTATCCTTTGGTCTCTAAGACCAAGTGTCATACTGTTAGAACAATTCCCAAACAGCATGACATGGATATTTTCCTGACAATGGCTTTAGAAAAATGAGAGATATAGCTCAGAAGTTTGCCCCAGCAAGACCTGGTGTAAATGCCACAAAAGTCTGTAATGATCATGAAATGTTTGAGAAAATATCAGATATTCTTTGGAAATATTTTCAGGATAAAGTAGAACCATGACACAGAGAGAATTCTTATTCCCTCCTTGAGTTTTTTTTTTTTCCCTTGCCTTGAGAAATGGGAGCCATAGCTTGCGTTTGAAGAGATAAAAACCCCAAGAGTCACTTAACTCTCACTCTCTGCATAAACAGTGGAATCCACTTGTACCCTCAAAGCGCTGGGTCCTTACGATTTAAGGGCTGCCTTCCGGGGTGTTTTCTGGAAACTATTATAGTCATGTTGCTAACTGTTACAATTCTTTAGCTCTCAAGAAAATTTCTGAATGCTTTGAACAAAAGGCACACTGACACTGTGGGAAATACTGTCTTAACGTACCAGATGGCTTTTAGGGGAGCGTCTCTGGGATTTCACTGTCTTACTCCTGCCTTTTAGATTCTAACGTGTTTTCATTTTACCAAGTTAGGCTAAGTTTCCTCAACGGTGCTCCTTAATGACATTTCCTCAAGTTGGGTAAATACATCCCTTTACTCTGTTGAGTCATTTTGTTCCTTTTCACTAGGGTTTTGGGAACTTCAAATGATATTAGGAACAGCATGTTTATACCCTCTTAATGTAATTTTAAATGCCAATAAAATTTTTAATAATAAAAATGCTAATAAGTTTATGGCTCAGGGCCTCACTTTCCTTACCGATGAAATTCAGGGGTTGATATTTAACAAACTAAAAATTTTGTGGTTCAGTGAACAACAAGGCTATAAGTGACTTACAAAAATAGCATTCATAAAAGATGCTGAAGAAAGAGTGTAGCTGTGGTCATCTTCTCGAGGTTTGCAGAAGGCAGCTGCAGTTGGGCTTCTGCCTGGACTAACAGGATACCTTCTGTATTCTGGGGGTACGTGATGGTGCCCTCTGGCCTGAGCAGTACGCATCTGGTTTAAACCAAAGTCTTTCTTTCTGGAAGGTAAAATTAAACTCTTGCTACTCTCTCCTTTCACACCATATTCAAACCCATTTTAGCCCTCTTTTTCCAAGGGGCCAAGTTCAATACTGCTTTAGGTCTTCTACACCTGTTTTTCTTTCAACCTGGAGTGCACTTTTCTCTCTCTTCTTATGCCTGTTTCTCATAGCTTCCAATTAGCTAGTGGTTCTTAGCTTTTAATGAGGAGCCACCATTCAAACTTGACCAGATATCAAAAGAAAGTTTCTCAGATTGAAAGTGACTAAAACAATAAAAAACATAAAGGTTACTAAAAGAAACAATATAGGCAAGTTGAGAAATATGTTAAAGGTAAGAAAAAAATATAGTGACAGCAACGAAAGAACTATTCTTACAGATTTAGAGTTAAGAGACATTGCAGTAATGAAATATTGGATTCCACAGAAAATGTAACAAACATTCAGAGAAAAAAAGAGAACTGTGGAAGTTAAAAAATATGATAGCAGAAACAAAAAACAAGTTTGGGAAGGATAAAAATCTCCGGGAAATAGAAAAACAGAAAACTTTTTTTCGGCCTCATCCTCAAAGAGAGTCATTTCTCCAAGAATCCCTGGTTCCTTTCCTGGAGAGGAGTATTTAGAAGACAGAATCTTGGTGTAATTTAAAAATAATATATAAAAACTTTGAAAAAGAGAGTATAGGTAATAAAGTAAACTTGAAATTTTTATTGAAAATATTCAGTTGCATGTTGCAGAAATGTTTTAACATAGGAAAACAAAATCTTATCTTGAAATTACTGATATATGAAAATTTATTTAATAACAAGTTATGAAGATTAAAATGAGATAAATATCTATAATAAATGGAAAAAATGAATAGAGTTTTATGTAAACTAATGGTTAAAACAATGGGATAAATAGTATGAAAAATAATTTTTATGGGCATTTACTTGGTCAATAAAAGATAAGGTTCTAATACAGAAACAAGATAGAATAGTAAATGAAGGCATCGACTCTCCAAATACCTTTTTTTCTATTTCCTTTCAAATATAATTTGCAAATGAAACCATGATTTGGCTTTTAGCCTCTTTTATTTCATAGAAATCAAGCAAATAATTTGGAAGCTGCTACACAAGATTTAATTCTGGAGATATTAAAATAAAAACAAATTATATTTTCTTTTGTCAATTCACAGAGACCTTAATCTGTGCCTTTCTTTGAGGATAATTATCACCTGCCACCATGCATCATAGGTATTTCTTTACATGACTTGTTTTATTAGAAGGTACAATCTATCTTACTCATCTTCCTATTCTTCAAACACCTGCCTGATTCAAGGTACATAATAGAACTAAATAAACACAAAATAGAGATATAAATTAATCTTCATCATACAGAAAACATAGGAAACTTGGAGAATGAAATGTTGTATTGGTAAGTTCTTAACTATTGAAAGACATATTGGGATGAGTCATTTAAACACCTTTAGCTTTCAGAAGAGCAATTAAAAAAATTCAGAGAATATGTAAACATAATCCCATGGCCATGTATTAGAGAGAGTTGTGAAGATTTCAAAAAATATAGTTAATAATATTGTAATAACTACATATAGTGTCAGATGGGTACTAGATTTATTGGGGTGACTCCTCAGTAACTTATATAATTGTCCAATTACTGGGTTATACAACTAAAACTAATATAATATGGTATATCAACTGTAAATGAAAAAACAAAAAAAAGAAAAAGGAAATTAAAAAATGATGAAACATACAATTACTTTGCTTCTATTTAAAAGTATTGACGATTTTTACTGAGAAAAAATTTTTCAATGAATATAGTAAAATACATGATTCTTTTAATGTGTTGCTTATTTCATCTTTACACTATGTCTATAACTATAAATAAGGAATATATTCAATAATTTTTTATTGTTAGGGGTTTTGTAATCAGTAAAATCTGAAGACCCTTAAACAAACAAATTGCAGATGTGATCCAGAAAGTACTGTGGGCAAAATTTGAAAAATCAGCGATGTGGTAAAACTAAAAGACTGTGAACAATGATATTTGTGTAAAATTGTGCAATATTTTTTCCTAAAAAAGGCAATATGACTTATTAGGCCCATCCTAAAACAAATATAAAATATTTGTTTTAATAATATTCTTTGTAAAAATATTCTCTGTTTATTACTTCTAGACTCTTTGAAAAGATAAGAGTAATTTTAAGAAGTATCTTGGGTCCATTAAGAACAAGTCATGACAAATTAATATCATTTCCATAGTGATAGGATTACTAGACCAGAAGTGATGAAGAACATATGTAGTTGTATTTCATATGTGAGTAGTAACATATAATATAATATAAATATATATAAATTCAACATAGTGCTTTAAATTATTTTTGTCAGTAAGAAAATAACATACTGAATAATATGATAGAATAACTTTTAAAATTAATTAAGCATTATATGAATTTTATTATTTGTTATATTTTACATTTATGTCAACATTAGATTCTCACAGGTTTCTGTATTTAACCCTATCCTTAAATTCAATTTCTATTAATGGCTTTAATGAATACTCAGCAGACACACTTCATAAATTTGCAGATGACTTAAAGGTAGAGAGAATTAAAAACTAAGGAATAATTCGAAAGGTATAAATCTATAATCTTTTTGCGTAGGAACTGGCTAATAAGTGGTCCTATTAAAGAAGATCTAAGCATTTGAGTATACACAGCCTCAATAGATGTCATGTTTATGGCGTGGCTTTCAAGGTATAGCAATGCATGTCTGAGAGTGTAAGACCAAAAGTATTGTTTTCAACTTTGGGACCAATAACTTAGGAAAGTCATTGACAAAATAGTTAATTCAGAAGAAATCAAAATTTCAGAAAAACATAACATCTGAGAAACAAACAGATGTTTAATTTAGAAAGGAAGAATTTTGATGTTAAATATCTGAAGGGTTTATACTTGTTTAGATGGCAACCAAGCAGTGGATGGGTGATATAAGGAGACAGATTTTGCTACAGTGTAAGGAAAGCTTCTAAAATTTTTATTTTTCAGAAATGAAATGACCAGACTTGTGAGACTAGGAGACAAGGATCCTACATATCATGGGACTCAATCACTCCTGAGGTTCTTTCCAATTTTAATGTTTTTGATTCTCTGTTTAGCCAGGGCTGTCCAACCTTTTGGCATCTCTGTACCACACTGAAAGAAGAAGAGTTGTCTTGGGCCACACATTAAATACATTGAGACATGTAATCACAAAAAAGTTCTCATGTTTTAAGTAAATTCACGATTTTGTGTTGGGCAGCGTTCACAGCTATCCTGGGCTGCATATGGCCCACAGGCCACAGGTTGGACACTCCTGGTCAAAAAGTGTTTTTTAAAAGCATCCTAAATCACATTTTATAGTTACCCTTCTATAAATCCTAAATGGAAGGCAGGTCTAATCATAGAAACTAAGCATCCAAAAATTTCCTGTTGACCGTGGTCTCTCTGTATAATCCCATTTTCATTCACCATAACACATTTTCAGTATTTATTCCTGAATTCTTTGTCCTGTCTTTCTTGGTCGCGAATTTTTGTTGCCCACAACCATTTGGGCTTATTGTTCAGTTGATTTTAGGCTGAAATGATATCCCATTGCCTCAGCTACTTGCAAGTAAGCTAGATAACCTGATAAATTATCCTACAATATTCTTGAGACACAAGTTGCCAGGTAAAATTTCCATCTAACATATTAAACCTATTCATATTTTTAGAGATGCTCATTTAATCAAATGTAGTGGTCAAAGAAAGATAGGTTAAGAAAACAAATAGAAATGATAATTTAATATAAAATTATTATTCCTGAGCAAACAAGTAATACTTTTTTAAGTATAACTAATTCACTGAATAGTGAATTAGTAGCTGTAAAAAATAAATATTGTAAATGTTGCTTTCCCAGGACTATATGTTTTGAATTCTAAAATTCAATAATTAATAGTTTGACATAATTTTTTGCCCAAATAATTTCTTGCTATATAAGAAGGAAATCATAGAGGCTATTTGCTTTTAAGTAATTCAATTTTGTTTGATATGCCATTTTTTTGGCCCAAAAGTATTTATTTAAAAATATTTATGAAGAACCTTTTATGTTTCAGACACTATTCTAGGTTCTTGGAATAAATCAGTGAAGAAAAAAGGCAAAAATTCCTGCCCTCATACAATTTACATTTAGTATGGGGAAACAGCTAATATGTAAAATACATAATTAAATTATATGTTATAAAATGATATATGTCATGGTGAAAAAAATAAAGCAGGGAAGTAATACATGAAATGCTAAGGTATGAGGGATACTGTGTTTAAAAATAGGGTGGGTCAAGGATGGTCTCAGTGAGCAGGTGACATTGGGGCAAGACTAGAAGATGATAAAGGAACCACCCATGGAAGTCTCTGGAGGAAGAACAGTCCAGGAAGAGGAAACAACCAGTGAAAAGGCTTGAAGGGGGTTATGCTTGGCATGTTCAAGAAACAGCACGGAAACCAGATGAACCAAGTCAAAAAGATAACAAGATTGGAAGACACAGGCTATCTCTGGCATGAGGCTATGGCTGAATAGTGTAGAAGCAGGGAGACCAGGTAGGAGGCTATTACAAGAGTCCAGGGAAGAGATGATGGTGGCTTGGACTAGGGTAATAGCAGTGGAGGTGGTGAGAACATATACAAGTGTTCTTAAAAAACAGGTAACATTTGCTGACAGATCAGACATGGGATATGAGAGAGAGAGAAGTCAAAGATTTCAAGGCTTTGGGACTAAGAAATGTAAAACATAGATTTGCTACTAAGTGAGAAAGAAAAGATAAAAGGTAGAGCTATTGTTGAGTATTAAATATATGAGAAAAATATATATTAAACAGCTAGATGTTGAGTAGAGAATATAAAATAGGCAAATATTTAATCATTCAGTGACTCTCACAGAATATCCAACCTAAAAGATGTGTTTCTAAGACACAGCTCTGGATTTTCAAACCACATGTTAGCAAAAATATACAAAATATTGTGGACAATTCCAAGGAGTGTAGGGTTGAAAAATGAGACCTGGTTCATATATTATTGTGTGTAATATGTGGAGCAATTTCCCAAAGCGGCTAGATTCACAAACTTAAGACACTCTAATGTAGAAAAGGAATTTGTCTAAAATTAAATATAATTATTTAATGCAAAATCCCAAATGGAGAAATGATAAGTAAAACACCTCTGTTTTTAGCATTATATAAATGTGTGATTCTTTTATGTGTTAACTTAGTGAAGGAGAATATTGATATTTTGAGCTGAAAAGGTGATGAGAGCTTCTTCTGCTTCACAATTCAAATGTAATATTTTACTTGACTGTCATTCATCAGTTTCCTGTAGGCTAGATGTTTTACACACAGAGTTAAGTACACAGAAGTATTAAATGCAATATATTCCTGACAGTGATATACTTGTGGCAGAAACTCCATCATGTTTACCTGCTGCTGAGCAGATGGGGCTTTCAAGCTTAACATTCTAGGCGAGAATCAGAAAACAAGTGCATATGGTGGGCCTTACTGTCAGGGGAGGGGGACATAATAATTAGTGAGTATTTACTCTTTCCCAGGCAGCATCCTATGTTCTTTAAAAATAAATTTTGTGTCTCACACTACCCAGCCCTTGTTCTTTGACAGGTAAAAAACTAAAGCTCAGTGGATTAAAAATAAATGTATCCATTAAAGTATATTAATTCTGATTTCTCTTAATTTTTCCATTTTTTTTTTAGGTTATATTCTTCCGCTTTAAGGTGAGTTACACTTTAAGTGTTACATTTAGGGAAATTTTCTTGGTAATTTCTCAGGATCACGACTAGGCCTCATGACTGATTAACAGGGAATCTCAGCTTCAAGCTCCATTTCATCTCCCTCTAAAGCACCAATAACATAAACTTAGATTTAACATGTTATTTTGAACCCTTAAAGAAAGATTTAAGAAAGCACTGTTTGGATATAGTCTGAAATTAACAGGTAAATTCTCCTGACACCTTGCACAGAATTTGTAAATAATTATAACAAGAAAAAAAATAAGCTTAAGTATTAAAAAAAATAAAAGGAATTCAGAATCAACCTTCCAATGACCACACTATGTTGTAATACTCAGGCATAAATGATTACATCTGTATAAAGTATAGATACACTGTGCACAAGCACTCATCATTGATTCACATCAGGAATGGCAGAATTGTTAATCTACTTATTTATATATACATATTTTTAAATCTAATTTAATGCTTTAAATTTAAAGATTGAGCATTCCATAAAGGTCTTCGGTCTGTCCATCTTCTTGCCTTTCATTTTCTCTATTTTTCTTTCTTCTTTCTTTACTATCTTGTTTTCTGTCTCCTTCTCAGGACCTAGAGTTGGCTGAGGCGAATAAAGCATTTGGCTTGGGCAAAAAAAGTGATGGGAGCACCAAACTCAGTAATCAAGATAAATAATATTTAATGCTATATTTTTAAAAAATCAAAATAAAAAATCCACGATGAACAAAATATTAGATAAAGACTGGGTCTGCCAATGCCATGTGGAGCATGGCTGTATATCATCATCATTATCGATGTTTTTTGGCACCCCCTTAAATCATGCACCTGAGGTGAGTGCCAAACTTGTTTGATCCTAGACCGGACCAGCTCTGGCCTTCCTGTCTTGTTTCCCAGCCTTCTAGACAAAAGATATAAAACAAGAACATACACCTTAACATTTTACCACCCTAAATACACAAAATTCCACATGTCAACATCCTCTGATTAAACTAATAGATCTTTGTTAAATAAACACACATGAGACTGAGATCATTAGGAGGGAAAGTGTTGAGACTTATTTTACTGATAAAACAAAGTATTTAACTGACAGATTTTTGAGATAGTGAATAAGTTGTTCCATTCAGAATATAATAAAAATATGAAAAAAAATAGTCCCTTTAAGAACTTTTTGTGAGGACCTAGGTTTAAAAATTTGGGGTCTGAATTCATGAGTAATCTGAGGTTGATTGCTTTCAAAGAAGATTTTAGTCATTCAAATTGGAAAGACTAAGAGTCAAGCTATTTAATGAAATTTACTAGAGATTGAGTTGTTACAGGGGCATAGGGATAAACTGGTACAGCAGGTATGGGTCCTGAGCCAAGCAGTATGCCATCTAGAAGGATGGACAGATGTAGACAGTTATGATACTACGGAGAAATCATATTTGCAGATGGATATGTTATTAATAAATTATTAAATTATGATTAATGTAGGAAGAAAATATTTTAGGCAAGAGAATCACAAATGACTTCATAGTAACAACTGACATAGACCTTGGAAATGAATAGCTGGTGGTTGAAAAGAAACATGTACTGGGAGCAGTGGATTCACAATGGAAGAAAGTAAATGAACAATATATGATATATAAGAATATGGAGGATATAAGAGAAAGTTGGTAAAACTTAGTTTGATAGGAATATAAGGCATGTGAAATATTTTTTAAAAAGACACCTAGATGAATATCCAGCACCGAGTTCACTGAAAATTTTTCAAATGAAAACAATGAATAAATAACTAAACTAAAACTGAAAGGAAGGTCAACACCAAGTTGTAGAGACTTCTGAATGCCAGGATAAACAAACTCCATTTGAGATAAAGTGGAGCACTTAAAGGGTTTTGAGCAAAGATGGATCACTATCAGAACCATTCTGAGGGAAGATTAATGTGTGGGAGGGGGTCAATCAGTTATTTCTACAGTCCAGGAGGGTAGTAATAGTGACATGAATTACTAAATTGGAAGTAGAAAAGAAAAGCAGGGAATAAATGGGGGAGATGCTGTAGAGGCAGGATTGATAGTTAAAGCAATTAATTGGCTCTGGGAAGAAAGATGAAAGCAATAAAAAAAGACTCCTCAGTTTCCAGGCTGCATGACAGGAAGAATATTGGTGCTTTTAACAGAAATAAAGAACAACAGAAAGATAAACATCAACTTGCAAAGGAAGATAATTACTTCAGTGCTAGATATAAAGCCGGCAGGGGCCTTGTATGGGCATCCAGGTAGAGATGTATAGCAAGCAGATAAGCGTTGTCTCATTCCTGAAAAATAAATGCCGTCACAAGAAAAGCAGCAACATTTGCCACTTGATGTGCCCCTCACTTTACCTCTGCTTTCTGATTAATTACATGTAAGGAGCAAAGATAGCGAAGGTTTTGTTCCTCTGTGTTGAAGCATTTAGAAAATCATGCACATATATTAAGAAGCCTAGTAGCATCCATTAAAGTGATAAAAAGACTTTAGGTTACTTAGATGTACCCGAAGTCCTGGATACCTAAAGCCTCTGGTTGAAAGACAACAGAATGAGCTGAGTGGCCTGCTTGGACTTAATGATAGTCTAGGCTACTGGGTCCCAAACTTTAGTTGCATTACCTTAAGAACTTGTTATAGAATTTCTGGCCCCACCAGCAGAGTCTCTGATTAGGTAGTCCTGGAGTGGGGTCTAAGAATGTGCATTTCTCATAGGTTCCCAGGTGGTGCTGATGCTGCTGGTCCGGACCCCATACTTTGGAGATCACTGGTCTAGGACAAAGGTATTCAAATAATGCCTAAAAGAGTGATTCTCAGAAGATAATCTGTGAACAATTTTCATAAGGAACACCTGAATGGCTTATTAAAATGTTAATTTTTGTAATGTCACAACAGACCTAGTGAATCTTAATATATGGGTTTGGAGTTTGGGAATAAGCACTTTGTGCAGACTTTGTAGGTAATTCTTAGTACTTCCTACAGTTTGAGAACCACTCAAATTGGGAATTTCAATGAGCTCTGGCAGGGCATTAGAGACTGAAGTTCTACAATTGTAGTAGAAAGAGCCAATGACCAGGAGTTAAAAGATGTGATCTGTAGTCATAAATCTTGATAGTAATATGCTGTGAGGCCTAAGATAAATTACTTAATCTTTTTAAGTATAATTTTCTCATCTATAAAATAAAGTGATTTAAGTGGAAGGTTTTCACATTCCCTTTCAGCTCTTAGGCTGTGATGACTTCTAGGAAGAGCAATGGGCACTGGTCAGAGACAAATATTCCTACAGAATTTAAGAGAACCAATACTTCTCAGTTTTGTGGGTCAGAATAGCGTGAGTTTTGTTTTGTTAAATGACACACACCTCTCCCCATTCTGATTTGCCTCTCTTGCTGGATGTAGGTTGTTAGTTCATTGTTCTCTTTTGAGAATCACTATTGGGTGAGCCATTTTTATGGGTTGGATTGAATAACTAACACAGTCTAATTTCTACTGGAGTTCAATGACAGAAATTATAGTGATTCAAGTTTGTTAGCCAACACATTCCCTCTTAAAAATTAATATTAAAATGCAATTTAAATTTATATTTTCCAACTCACACCCATTAGGATGGCCGCTACAGAAACCAAACAAAATAAATGATGGTGAGAATGTGGAAAAACTGGTGGGTATGTAAGATGGTGCAGACAGTATAGAAAACAGTATGCAGTTCCTCAAAAAATTAAAAATAAAGCTACGATATGACCCAGGCTTTCCACTTCTGGATATACACGTAAAGGAATTGAAAGCAGAGACTCAAACATGTTAGTAGCTGCATTATTCACAATGGCCAAAGGTAGAAACAGCCCAAGTGCCTATTGTTTAAGGAGTGGAAAAACGAAATGTGCCATATCGATACAATGAGGTATTATTAGCCTTTAAATGGAAGGATGTTCTACAATATGGATGAGCCTTGAGGGCCTTATGCTAAGTGAATGAAGCCATCACAAGAAGACAAATTCTATGTGATTCCACTTACATGAAGTACATAGTTCAAGTAGTGAAATTCATAAAGATACAAAGCAGAATTGTGTTTTCCAAGTATTTGGGAGAGGAAGAAATGTGGGACGTTTTTAATGGGAATGGAATTTTAGTTTAGTAATAGAAAAAGTTTTCTGGAGATAAATGTTGGTGAAAGATACATAGCAATGTGAATGTATTTAATTCTGCTAAACTGTACAATTAAAAATCATTAAGTATAGCATAGAAAAATATAGTCAATAATATTGTAAAAACTATGTATGGTGCCAGGTGGGTACTGGAAATATGGGGAGATCACTTTGTAAAGTGTCTGATTGTATAATCACTATGCTGGTCACTTTAAAGTAATACAAACTAACATTGAATGCAAAGTATAATTGAAAAAAAAGAAACTATGTCTTAAAAAATAAAAATAAATGGTTAAGATGATAAATTTGTTACAAATGTTTTACACTTTAAAAGAATAAAATAAATAAAGTTTAAAATTTCAATAAAATATTTTACGTTGAATGTTAAATGTAAAAATTATTAATATGACATGCTTGGATCATATTACAAACTAATACATTATGTCATAAGAAGAGAAGCTCTATCCTTAGTTATGTAGTTTTAGAAACCTACTTTTATGTTTGAATTCCAGTGTTTAATATTATGTGTAATGGAAGAAATCAAGGGAAAATTGAAAAAGCAGGCTATTTCTACCAAATGTTAAGTATAGCTTATATTGTAATATATTTCTGCCCCAAAATGTGATCAAGGCACTAAAATGTTATTTATTTTATCATGTCCCAACTGAGTCAGTGCCGACTGGCAGAGCCATAAAGGACTTTACAAAACATATTGATTTAAAATAAGGAAAATAGACTTATAGATAGCTAACAAGAAAGGAGGAATTTATAATCAGAAACTTTAGTGACAAGAGGACAATGAATCTGAGAAATAGAAAAACAGAAGGATCGCAGGTAATCGTGGCATTTGTGTTTTAGTGGGAGGATTAAACTCAGAAGTGGAGAAGAAAATCACAGTAAAGCATCGACCACGTAAATCAGAGTAAGAGGAGAGGGAAGCCCCTTCCTATTGAGAAATATGAAAGGACAACCAGGCTGGGACTCACAGGAATGCCAGTGAAACTTACATAACCTCCTATTCTCTCACTGAGGGAAAGAGAGTTTTATTAGAAACGAAAGGTTCAAAGCATGTGTTATAAAGGCCTCTACGGCATAATGCAATGGAAACAAATACGTAGTCATGAAAGTCCAATATCTTAATTAGAGATGTCACTAAAAGAATGTTTCAAAAACTTTGAGCCCTTTCAGTTTGTATCTTTTATTAGGGAACTAAGCTATATAAAATTCTTATTTATATGAATAGTCTTAGAAATAAAAAGGAAGATGGCAAACAGTACACTCTTACAAGGCATAGTTACAAAAACCATTTAGCTTTTTCCATTTTTTGCAAAGTAAATGCTGCTCCTTGAAATTACTGTCTGGAAAAAGAAATGTTGTCTTATGAAGTGGACCCTTGGGCCTGACCAAGACTTATATTAGGACATGATCAAAATCTGCTTGCCAGTACGGTGACAACTAACAGTGTAAATGCAGATGGGTGTTGGGGGGGTGGATTGGAATGGAAAAGCCTGAAGGGTTAGAGGTAGAGTTACCAAAAAGACAAATTACTATTCCCAAATCAATATTTTTAAAAGAGGCATTAAAAGTGGTAATAATAAGCCAATGGAAAAAGGAGTAAAATAAATAATTTAGCAATGTATAGATGACATAGAAAAATCGATATACATTTGAAAAAATGTTGAACATTAACAATCAGAAATGTAAAAATTAACATGAAATTATTTTCTATTCATCATTTTGAAAAAAAATGAAGAAAAAGAATAATGCCATTTAATTCTGGCAACTTCAGGCAAGAAAAATGGGAAAACAAAACTTTCCTATTGTATTGACAGCAATAAATTGACACAACATTTTTAGAGACTCCTTTGATAGTGGTTATTAAATTTGTAAATGTTTGCCCTGGCTGGTGTGGCTCAGTGGACTGAGTGACAGCCTGTGAATCAAAGGGTTGCCAGTTTGATTCCCAGTCAAGGCACGTGCCTGGGTTGTGGGCCAGGTCCCTGGTGGGGGCGGGGGGCATTCAAGAAGCAACCGCACATTGATGTTTCTCTCCCTCTTTTTCTCTTTCCTTTCTCCTCTCTAAAAATAAATAAATAAAATTAAAAAAAAATCATATATGTTCATACTCCTTTAACCCACAGTCCTACATTTAGGACTGTATTTATAAGTAAATAAAAAAATGAATGAGTAAATATTCATCATAGCTGCTTTTAAGAGAAAATATATGAAATATTCAAAGTGTTTATCAAGGGCAATGATTTGATAAATTATAGTAATTCGAGGACTATTTTAAGATATTAAAGTAACATATAAACATATATGCAAACCTGAAAGCTATTTGTAACAGATTGAAAAGACAAAGGCAAGAAAAATTTTATTAAAAAATGTCAAAATGGAAAACAAACAAAAGCTGTATGCATATGCATGCCTATTAAATACAGGAAAAAGTCATGAAGCTATACCATGGTGGTTAATTTTAAAGACAAATTGATGGGTAGGGTGAGTTAATTTTAAAATTATAGTGGAATTACAGTTTTTACTTTTCTGCATTTTTCTAACATACATTTTTAAAGATGTATATGCACTTTCAACTTTGGGAAGTAAATTTGAGAGTGAGAACTAAGTAGGTGACACATGACCTAGTAGTGTCTTTGATCCCCAGGCAAAGACTGGACCCCTCGTCCCCTCACTTTACTGTAGCTCTGTGATGGTTAATTTTAGGTGTTAACCAGACTGAGTTGTGGGATGCCCAGATATCTGCTGAAACATTAATTCTAGGTGGATCTATTAGTATGCTTCTGGAAGAGATTAGGATTTGAATAGGTGAACTGAGTAAAGCGGATGGCCCTGCCCAGTGTGGGTGGGCATTACCTAACCCTCAGTAAGTTGGAACAGAGCAGAGTGGAGGAAGGTTGAATACTCTCTGCCTGACTGATTGAGCAGGGGCGTTGGTCTGCTCCTGCCCTCGAAATGGTATTTAGAGTGTTCCTGTCCTCGGGCGTCAGAATTGGACTAGAATTTACATCCCTGGCTTTCCTGAGCCTCCAGCTTATACAAGGCCTGTCCGGAAGATACCCAGCCATGTCATATGAAAAATAGAGACATTTATTGAAGAAGATACAAGAGACAAGAAACATTGTACATAGGACGATGACATCTCAGTCCCCTTCAAAGTAGGCACCTTGAAACCTCACGTAGTTCTCCCACTTGCCATCAGCTGCCCCACTGTATTTTCCTGAATCTCAACAGCAGTCTGAAATCTCCTCCTTTTCAAAGGTGAGTTTAGTTTTGGGAAAAGCCAGAAGTCACAGGGCACCAAGTATGGGCGGTAGGGGCGCTGAATCACCTGGGTAATTTGGTGTTTCACCAAAAAATTTTTCACAAGACGTGATGCCTGGGCAGGTATGTTGTCTGATGAAGTTGCCAGTCACCAGTTGCCCATAGCTGTGGCCTTCTGAATCGCCCAGGTAGTTTCTATAGAGGAATGTTCAAGCTTAATGCAAAATTTGATGCTGATTTATTGTTCTACTCTCTCAGTGATTCTGAATGCAATGACTGCACAATGCACATGCTCACTCAATGGTGTCTACTGCCCCCACTGACTAGTACAGTGAAGTCATCATTGTTCACACAAGTTCATTCCAGTCCACTCTCCTTGGCTGCCAGGTTACATCAATGTTGTGCAAACCATTCTCTTTATATTAACAATGGCTGGAATTTTTCCAGACAGACCTTGTAGACTATAGATTGTGGGACTTAACCTACATAAGCATGTGAGACAATTCTTTATAATAAGTCTCATTTCGTGTGTACATATACACACATAATACACACAAATGTGTATATATATAATATATAGGCTATATTTATAATAATATATGTATATATTATACATAGAATATATAATTTGTATTATATGTACACACCATATATACCTACTATTGGTCCTATTTCTCTAGAACACCCTAACACAACCACCTAATATCAAACTGTAATTTCATTTTGTTTCCTGCTTGGTACTGTGTTCAGCTTACCTTCCTGCTTTTTTTTTTCAGGTTGTCTTCTTCCTGTCCTATTTATTCCTATCTCTCTTTTACGTATTAAAATCCTACTTCTTCTAAGTTTAACATTATTTCCTCCAGGAAGCCTTCGGGATGCGAGCTAGCCCCCTCCCCTAGGCTCCGCTTGGTTGACTTTTTCCGTTTTGTTGCATCACCTTATAACCCCACACGTCTTTCTCTGGGTAGCTGCTGTTCTGCGTTTTACTGCTGCACCTGACTGACTAATCCATCCCAGCATCCCCTGTGCTTGACAGAGTTTCATGGCTTCTATTCAGAAGCCACTGAATAGAAAAACTTTGTTGATTAAAGGAATGAGTGACTGAATAGATGAATTAGAATAGAGGGTAGCTAATTAAAAGAAGAATTGAAGCAGGTCTGGCTTTCATTGTAGATTAAATCCCTATATTAAAAAAAGGCAATTTAAAAAATACATGCTCTGTCAATAGTGGGTTAGTAGTGTTATCATTATAGACATAAGATGACATCGCTTTATAATTTTCACTTTAATTTATAGAATGTATATATATATATTTTTTTTTTTCCCCTGGGCATCCAGAAAAAATTCCTATTTATAGTTTGCTTTGTGTGCTATAAGACCTGACATAGTCTAACTCAATTTAAAATGCTTATGACTGCCTCAGCAGTATATGGCTTTAGGTTTCTCTTTCCTTTTCAGGAAAATAGCTAATCAAGACTAATTTTGACTTAAGACATCCAAGAAGATGATTAGAAACAAAAATAAGTTGTAAAAAATATAATTATAAAGGAATGCCTCATCTCAGGCACTAAATATGCATTGGCAGGTTGTTGGAAATGATGTCTGTGTGTTTTTCATTCTCCCACCTACAGAAAGAAGAGTGATATTCACTGTGTGATAAGTGACAGACCTAAAAGCTCTGTTTTCTAAAGAGCAAAAAAATACGCCAGTGGGATCTGAACTCCCAGATGCAGGTAAAGTGCTAACATAATTCATATATTGTTTGCTGGAATTATTTGGCAAAAAGACAGATGTAGCACATGCAGTGCTGCCTCTAAGCCTGGTGGTATGATAGCTCAGGAGACTTCTCATTTTTATAGACCCAAAGCAGTTTAGTATTTACCTTGTTTTTCCCTAAGTTGTGATCAGCCTGTTTATTCATTTCTGTAATAAGGGTCTAACCCTGATTTTAAGGTTGTGTTGTAGCTATAGGTGTGTTACTAAGTCACTTACTGAAGCTCAAGTTAGTTCTTACCCTCTCCCTCATGCTGGCTTGGGAATCACTAGAGCGGTTCAGGGACCTCAGAGAAACAGTGTACTTACTAAATTACGGGTTTATTATAAATAGACCTAACTCCGAAACAGCCAAAATGGAAGAGATGCACAGGGTAAGGGATGGGGAAAGAGTGTGCGGCTCTCCCTGACTCTACATGACTCTACATGCACATGTGTTTTGGGGTTTGATGTAGGCTCCATGATGTAGGCAATGGCTGATTAAATCATTGGCCATTGATGAAGGAAATCTCCAGCCCCTTTTTCCTCCCAGGAGGTTGGAGTTGAGACTGAAAGTTCCAATCCTCCAATCACATGGTTTCCCTGGCAACCAGCTCCACTCTTAGGTGCAGTCCAAAAATTTCCTTATTAACATAATGAAATACACCTTTATCACTTTCCTCACTTAGGAAATTCCAAGAATTTTAGGAGCTCTGTGCCAGAAACAGGAGGAAGACCAAATAAATATTATAAATCACAATATCACAGGGATTCCATTAATAAAAGTGAGACACCTGGTAGAACTGAGACTGTTTCAAACCAAGAGAAATAGCCACCCTGTACATATTTTTCAATTTTTAAAAATAATTTCCCTTTACTTTTGTTTGCTAAGTAGAACCTGCTTCCCCTCTGGGGATACCACACTACCCGTGGTCTTCGCAAATGGTGGCTATTTCTCTCTTCTACAACATGCATACCAACATGCATGGGGCTGGGTAAGGAGTAGCTGTCCCCCTTTCCCCTTGAACTACATCTAGATGCTCATCTCTGAAGTCCTCTAGTTTTTAAGGTCATTCTATCAGGCTATTTTTATAACCTGCTACTCATTCTCACTGTTCTCATTTGCTGACTGTCACTTCAGCAATGCTTGGAGATTTTATCATTCGGCACTCTGTCACTCTCTCAGATTCAAGCTCTGTGTTATTTTGGGGGGTTAGATTATTCACATAGACACCCCGTTCTAGCACTGGGCTTCTCAGTCTCTCAGCTTCCTCTTCTCCAAAGATTGTGTCTTTTCTCCTACCTCAGCCACCCACTCCCATGTCATATTTGTAATACCAACACTGTCTTTATCACCTCAATTTCAAATGTGTCATCGCAGAACCAACTTCATATTATTTCCCATCCTGTTCTTGCCCTTTTGGTTCATGGCTCTAATTCTTTGGTTCCATCCAGGCCTACAGTTCATTGTTCATGCCATCCTCAGTGTCCTCATGTCATCACTTTCCTCCTATACAACTCAAATTCTATGATTTATATTAATAACATTTTCTTTGCATTCACTTTCAACTCACTGACCACACTGTCTGCCCCCATGCTTATCTAACAAAAATCCACTCTGAAAATTCTAATCTCTGTTGACCCCATATTTGCATTCAGGCAGCTGAAGGTGGTAGAGAAAAACCTACAATCAGGTTGATTGGTCCCAATTCATAGCCATGACCACTACTGCAAAGGACCTTTAGTTTTTTCTAGGAATCCCATTACATTTCACTAGTCTACTGTCCATCCCATTCTCCAGAACTAGCATTCCTACCTTGTCTTTCTTCAGATATCCACAATCTCTAATCTGGTGCTTACACTTTGTTGATGGCCTTGATCCTTGTTTCTTTCAGTAAATACAGCAGTCAAAAGCGAACTTGCTCCCACCACCATATCTTCCAAGCGACCTGCATGTATAACCATTTCTCCTCTTATTCTGGATGGATTGTGATCCTAAGTCTAAACTCCAGTTGTGTACTAGACCTCATTACCTGTCACCTACTCAAAAACAGTGTTCAGCAGTTCCTCTGTCTCTCTCCTGCATCATGAGCTTTCCTTTCTATTTTTTAATTTTTTATTTTTATTGTTTATGCTGTTACAGTTGTTTCCCCTTTTCCTCCCTTTCCCCACCTCCGGCCATCCCCGCCCCCACCCTCCCCTAAGACAATTCTCAAATTCTTGTTCCTGTCCATGGATTATGCATAAATGTTCTTTGGTTAATTCTTTCGCCATCTTTCATCCAGTCCCCAACTCCCCTCTGGACACCATCAGTCTGTTTTATGCACGTAGGCTTCTGTTTCTATTCTGTTTGTTAGCTGATTATGTTTATTAGATTCCACATATAAGTGAGATCATGTGGTGTTTGTCTTTCACCGCTTGGCTTATTTTGCTTAGCATAATATTCTCCAGGTTCCTCCATGCTGTTGCAAAATATAAAAGAGTTTCTTCTTTATTACTGCTGTGTGGAATTCCATTGTATAAATGTGCCACAGCTTTTTCATCTACTCATCTACTGATGTGCATTTAGGTTGTTTCCAAATCTTGGTTATTGTAAATAGCATCGCTAAAGGTGGCAAGAGTGTACAATGGAATGGAGACAGTCTCTTCAATAATGGTGTTGGGGACACGACTGGTACATGCAAAAAAAATGAAACTAGACCACCAGCTTAGACCGCACAGAAAAATAAACTCAAAAGGGATAAAAGACTTAAATGTATCTCACAAAACCATAAAAATCTTGGAAGAAAACATAGGTAGTAAAATCTCAGATATCCAACATAACAATATTTTTGCTGCTATATCTCCTAACGCACTGGAAACAAAGCAGAAAATAAACAAATGGGGCTAATCAAATTGAAAAGCTTCTGTACAGCTAAAGAAACTATCAGCAAGATGAATAGGGAACCCACTGTACGGGAGAACATTTTTGCCACCGATACATCTGCCAAGGGTTTAATCTCCAGAATACACAAGAAACTAATACAACTCAATGCCAGGAATACAAACAACCCAATTAAGAAATGGGCAAAAGACCTGAATAGAAACTTCTCTAAAGTGGGTATACAGAGGGCCCATAGACATGAAAAAAATGCTCAACATCACTAATCACTGGAAAGATGCAAACTAAAATCTCAGTGAGATATCAGCTCATGCTTGTCAAAATGGACATCATTAATAAATCAACAAACAACAAACGCCGGTGAGTGTATAAAAGGGAACCCTTGTGCACTGTTGGTGAGAATGCGCACTGATGCAGTCACTGTTGAAAACAATCTATAGTATCCTTAAAAAATTAAGAATGGAACTCCCTTTTGACCCAGCGATTCCATCTCTGGGAACATACCCCAAGGATCCTGAAACACCCTCTGTGTTTTTCTTTCTTTACCATCCTATCAGTGTAGAGATAGTATATGCATATCTCATTTAATCAAAAAACTTTCCCAAACCTAACATCTCATTCTAGAAACCCCTCCCATTGCTCATCATTTCCTTTTAACAGAGCACCTTTAAAAAGTGCCTATTCTCATAACCTCTACTGCCTGGCTTCTCATCCTTTTTTCTCTTCAATCTAATTCTAATTTCTTCTCCTTTCACTCTACCAGATCTGCTCCTGTCAAGGGCTCCAGTGATCGCTGGCCGCTAAATAAATCATTAATTCTCAGTCTTCATCATATTTGATCCATGAACATCTTCTGATGGCTGATCATATGAAATTCCTTGAAACACTTTTTTTTTTTTCAATCTGTCATCTAAACAACCACTTTTGGTTGTTCTCCTGCCTCACTGGCTGATCCTTTACTGACTCTGTTATACTGTTTTAAATCTCTCCCTCCTCTAAATATTAAATTGTCCCAAGGAGTAGTCTTTATTATCTTTCATCTCTAGATACACACTCATCCTTGGTGATATCATCGAGTCTTATGACTTTAAATATAAACTGTATGATAATAATCCCCAAATGTTTATCTCCATCTAGAACTTTCACCTGGACACCCAGCTCATACATGCAGCAGCTCTTTTGGCATCTTTGCTTGGATATAATAAATGAGCATTCCTTATTAACTCTCATGCCAAAGACGAATTCTCATTTGGCTTCTCAAAACTGCTCTTCCCATAGTTTTCTCAATCTCCTCCCCTGCAAAATGGCAACTTACCACAAGTTGCCTTCAAAAACCTATTTTTTGGATGTTAACAATTTTTAGTGTCCATACTAGACTTCATTGGGCTTTGCTGTTCATAATTGTTTTTAGAGAAGGATTTTTAATAACTCTTTAGAAGCAATTGATTTAAGTTAGTGATCCATTTTCTGCATCTATGCATGATTGGGTTATAAAATCTATCTTATGTAAATGTGAGTTATTATAACCATGTTGGATTAGTTCATGGAGTTTCTTCCCTCATTGAGGGATTGCATTCTAAATCTCCCAATACTAAGCATTTCTTTATTATGTTTCTTTATTCTAGTCTCTTATGAAAGATTTATCAACTTTAAAATAAATGGTAACTTTATTTTTTCACCTACTTAAGCCAAAGACACTGGACTCATCTTTAACTCCTCTTTTTCATACTCCACATTTAATATTTTATGAAATCTTATCAGAGCTACCTTCAAAATATATTCAAATTCAGTTACTTCCCATCAATTGCACCATAACCCACCATTGTGTTTCCCTTAGATTATAGCAGTGGCCCCCTCACTGGCCTCCTTGTTTCCAATTTTGACCCCCATTCCCCCTCATTTTCCACATGGCACCCACAGAGGATCTTTAAAAAGTAAGTGATATCATGTCACTCTTCTGTTCACAACCTTCCCTTGGTTTCCCATCTCAGAGTAAGACCAAAGTCATGTAAATCGCTCACAAAATATTCTATCGGTGATGCTTAACCTTTATTGTGAATCAGAATCACCTGAGGGATTTAAGATCTTAAGATGCTTTCTATTCCCCAAATAAGAGACAATTGGAACTTTAGTGAGGCCTAAGCATTTTTAAATTTGTCTAACTCCCACTCCAAGATCTCTTACCCCTCTGTTCTAACCACCTCCTGTACCTTCATTATGTACTCCTGCTCCAGTGACATTGGTTTTCTTGACATTCCTCTCCAACCTGCCAAGCTAATTTCTGCCCTAGGAATTTTGCAATGAGTGTTCCATTGGCCTGGAGCACTTCCTATCCCTCCTCTCTTCCCATTATCTTCATAGCTCATACCCTGTCCTTTTTCAGGTGTCTATTCAAACACCGCTTTCTCAGAGATGCCTTTGAGACCACCCGACATATGATGGCGACATCCCTCTTTCTGCTTCTGCTTTCTCTCATTCTTACACATAATTTTTCTCTATAGCAAACATTTGTGTGTGGGTTTCTCTCCACTACAATATAATCCATTTGGGCAAGAGTTTTGTTTGTTCTATTGTACTTCTCAAAGCCTAGAAGTGTGCCTGGTAAATAATAGCTGTTTATTGAATATGTGTTGAATAAATAAATTCAATTTACCCAGTTTTTCAGTCAGAGATGAATGAAATGAGTAAGCTTACCTTGCCCGGGATCTGAAGTTTGCCTTTCTGCCACAGTCCTCCCAAATCATTGATATTGGCCCATTGAATATGACCGGTCTTTCATCTTGGCTTTCATTTCAATCCTCCAGTTTTCCAGCTAGGATTAGATCTGGACCCTGAACCCCAGAAGCTTGGCTGGAGCCTAGACGCCCTTTTCCCCATACTGCTCTGCGACTTCGGTAGACTAATGATCTTGCGTGTTGATCTTCCTGATTGAATACTGCTGCTGCCAGCATCACCACCCACTTCTTTGTTGCCATAGTATCCCTCAGAGTTTACGCCCCCATTTAACTACCGTTGGGATCCTCTGGCTGGTGCAGGAGTTCTAATCCTACCAATCCTGCTTTTCTTTTCTTCCCTATTAGTCTTCATTGCCAAGGTTCTGGAAAACCATACGTGTTTTGTCATGTATAATGCACACCTGCATTTCTGTGTGCATTGTACACGGGATTATTATACCCATGTATAATGCGAATCCTTATTTCTCTCATAAAAAGTTTGGGCAAAAAGCGTGCATTACATGTGGCAAAATACGGTAATTTGTTCTTCACCATCTGAATTATAATAGGTTATCAGGAAATGAATATCGCCCCCTTAATAACCAGGGACTCCTCTATTTTAGTGCGACACACAGATCCGTCACTCCAGTCAGATCCTTACCTGTGGCCTAGAATTTCTCTATCTGTTCTCAGAAATTACCTGTCTCGTGTCCCATTTCCTCCTAAAATAACCTGCTAGGCTAAATTTCCATCAATGTGAAAATACTAATTACAGTTTAAAGTTACAGTCTTTCCAGATGTATTTGGGCTTTAACAGAGATTGATTTTCGATGGCGTCATTTCAGAATTTCTGAGTCGCTGACATGTCCTCCCGGTCATTTTCCAGCTTCCACATTGACACCTTTAGTTTTTCTCAATGCAGCAGACATGATTTACCAAAATATTAGTTAGATCATGTTAGTTTTCTGTTCAAAACCTCCTTAGTTTCATATCTTACGCAGAATAAAAGCCCATTCAAAATATTCTATACAGCGCTGTATTAGCACTTCTGAGACTTTAGCATGCTTATCATTTACCTGGGAATCCTGGTAGAATGAGATTTACATTCGAAAGAGCTGGGGTGGGGTCTACGAGCCTGCAGTTCTAATAGGCTCTCAGGTGAAAATGATGCAGCCAGTACGAAGGCCTAGCTGTGAGTGACAAGATCATACCTACTTGCCTTCTCCCGACCACCTGGCCCTCTACCTCTCGGACCCTGTTTAAGTCTTTATTCTAGTGTCACTTCCTTGGCCATCTGATATATTAAAGCATGTCATCTTCTCCACATCCCCCCTCCCTCTCTGACTCTGTTTTTCTCCTTAACACTTATCACTACTGAAATACAGCTTATTTTGTTTGCCTTGTTTATTGTCTGCTCCCTTCACTACAATGTAAAGTCCAAGAAGGCATTTTGCTTCATTTATGTTTGCTCCAGTGACTAAAATACTGGCTGATACATAGTAGATGTTTAATAAATAATTGTTGAATGACTCTATTAAAATTTCAGTTATACTTTTGAAATCCTGCTTTTTCTACTTATGCAAGAAGTTTTGGGAAGAGGGAAGCAAAAATAAGTTTATTATAGTTTAATTAGGCTAGCCTGGCATAGGTGATTGTCTCCCAAGAATAACAGATGAGAATTCATTTACTTAATTCTCATTTATAGAGGTTTCTCCAGTAAGAGCAGAATTAAGATGTTAGGAGGGACCAGGACCAACCTTCAAATAAGAGAAATTTAATGAGAATAATAGGACAATTAAGAGCAAACAGAACATGAGACATTAATTGGATTTATAAAGTTATAATTAGATTGTAGGGATTGTTTTTTCACAATGATACAGGCTTTTCTGGAAGGCAGTTACCATATATATATATACATATATATATATGTATATATATATATGTGTGTGTGTGTGTGTTTGTTTATTTATTTTATTTATTTTTTCCCTGTCAAAGTGCTGCAGAAGAAGTTTGGTCTTTTGACCTCTGAGGTCCTTTCTACCTGCACAAATTAGAAGTCAGTGACAGAGAATAGGAAGCTGCTATGGGAGATGTGCCACCCTAGCTGCTTGAGGAAGAACTGTGTTTCATGTCTTCTCAAACTCATAAACTACCAGTGAGCTTTAGTGGGTGAGAACGTTGTTGTTTGGTTGGTTGGTTTTGTTTTAATAGAAGCTGGCCAAATCCTTACAAAGTAAACCAAAATACATTTTATTATTACTACCTATTCTCAGTCTAATCAATTGTTACCTGTCAATGATTTTGGTTGAAAGAAATATATACTATAAGCAAATTTCATTTTGATATTTCTCGTTATGAATTTGTAAGGACATTCTTTAATATCCCTCTAGTAAATCAGAAAACTGAATAAATATGGTGTAATAAATACTGAGAGATTTGATTTGCAGTTTTAAACTTCTAAGTCCTCTTTTTCAGCAGACTATCAGAGAACAGAAATAATTCTTTTGCATTTTTATTGCACTATCTTTTTTTATTATATCACAATTTTAAGTTAAACTTAGGAAATATTAAATAATAATGCTTTGTAGTTACAAATCCCTCAGATATGCATTTTGTCAGGGAATCTTTAGGATCATCTTATGAGTTTATGGCTCTAATCATACTATTTATTGATGCTTCTACATGTATTATTTTTTAAAGTAAAGACAAAAAACACATGAGATAGGAATTCCTTAGCATCATAATGAAAATCCTGGGGCCCAAAGATTTTAAATACGGTTACATTTATACATTTTGTTTAAAAAAAAATGAACCGAATTCAAACCCAGCTTGATGTGCCTGAAAAGACCAGGCTTTTAATTCCCATGCTGTAATTTTACAGATGGGTAAACTGAGTCTTAGAGAAGCCAAATGACTTACCCAAAGTTATACAGCTAGGAACTGGAAAATGAGACAGTTTGTCTCTCAGGCCAGAGTTCTTTCCACTCTTCATAAGAGATTAAAAAAAAGTATGACATTTAACAACAGCATAAGAGATATGAGTACAAGTTGAAAAATGATGGAATGGTTACGTATTTAAAGGAAAATAAAACCCAGCAAAGCCTAAAGAATAATTAACTAAATTTCTCAGCACACACTTCGTATGTTATCAATAGTCTAATCAAAAATACCTTTATTTCATGGAATCTCAGACTGGAATTTTCTCCATGTGAATATTTACAATTTATTTTTACATACACACAAATGTCAAATTAAATTCCATATGGTTAAAGAACATAAAGGTAAAAAAAAAATTAAAAAGCCCAGGAAGTATAGGAAACTATATGTATATACTTCAAAAAGGAGAGACTTTCTTGAATAATACTAAAAACCTTAGAATATATATGTATATCTTAATATATATATGGCTATTAAAGCTTCTCAGTGGCAACAAATGCCTTATATATTTATGATTTACATATTATTCTGGAAATACCAGGATATAGAAGGTATACCCAGTTTGGATTAATACAAAAAACATAAGGGATATGAGTAGGAATAAGGTTGTATGTATACATAAGAACATAAGACTAGAAAAAGGTCTTGTTCACATGTATCCACTCGACTGGCTATCTCAGAAAATTACGAGTCTCCTTTGCTCTAACTATTTCCATTTTTGCTTACTTTCACCCAATCACTATGTATCAACTATACTGATCATCTTGAAAGGGAAAAATAAATCATGACATTTCCCTAGTTCAGTAGCATGTTTTGTCATTCAAGTAAAATCCAATTCATAATCAAGGACGAGGGCTTCTATGATCTATTTCCTGTCTACTAACCTCATTTCATGTTTTTTTATTCAACATGCTCCAGCCACGTTGATTTTAAATCAGTTGTGAGAATGTGCTTTCTGACCTTTGCCTGTGCTATACTTTGGGTGGTTACCTCGTCACCCTCTCTTCTACAGGACCAGTTCCTGATCAGGCAGATAACAGTTAATATTTTATTTTCTTGAGAAAGCTTACATGGTCGCTGTACCTCAAGCAGATTTCCTCCTTAATTTCTACAATAGCAGCCTATTTTTTTATTTCATAGCATTTATCAAATTTAAATCATTTTGTTTGATTACATATTTTAGTTACTGTTTCTATCGCTCTCACCAGAATTTACCATTTATGAACCCAATGACCATTTCTCTGTGGTTGATTAAGTTTATCTCCAGTTCTGAGATTGGGGTCTGGTGTATAACTGGCACTTAGCAAATATTGAATGAATAAATAAATGATGAATGAGTGAATACATAATGTAAAAAAATTTTATTTGGAATTTGTTGTGAGACAATAATAAAATTTCTCTGGGATGATATGATATAATAAGAATTTGTAAAGTATGGGGAACTCTGGCTTCTAAAGTGGAATAGAAACATAAACTATGAATTTCAATTAATACTTATCTTCAAGAAAGCAAACTTATTTTTAACAGTAGACAATATGAAGAAAAATTACTCTTTCAAAAACCATTTAGTACACTTATTCTGAGGTTTAAATTTATTCATATCCTACGAGTAATTAGTAAACACTAAAATGCCTACCCTCTCTTATACCCCAGACAACATACAAATATGTCCATTCATCCATTCACTCTTCCCATCCTCCCCCCTGTCCTCCTACCAACTGGAGGACCCCACGTTGAACTTCCAGGAGCCAATGAACCTCTTGACAAAAGTGAAAAAGAAACATTTTAGAATCAATACCTGGACCCTGGGAAACTGGGATTAATATAATGAAGGTGAAGGAGTTAGAAACCAACGCTAACATTTCAAGAAGATTCACTTCCTTAAACGCAGTACTTGGAGAGGCTTATGTCAGCACCATCAGTTTTTAAAATAATGATGTCACCTGTAAATTGTGTGGGGCAGATCCTTAGGTAATTGCATGGATGGGGTAAGCAGTGTCACTGCTTTGTGGCTCTGTATGGGGGTGGAGGGCTCAGAGAGATGACAGTGCCACTGCTTGGCTTCTGGAGGTTTACATGGCACTTGTCCCATTTCCAGTCACTTCACCAACTCCCCGTATGTGACTGGTGCCCTTCCAGCTATTGCCCTGGTGCTGAATCCCAGAGTGGGTGGGTTTGTGTATGTTCACCCTTTAAGCAGAGTCTCCTGAAAACTGGCAGTTTCTTCTCTCACTCCAATCCCCACTGGTTTGTGCAGCCAGAAGTTATTTGGGGATTTATCTTCTTGGTGCTAGAGCCCTCGGTTGTGTGGTCTGGCCTGGGGTTGGGATTGCTGGCTCCCAAGGTATCCCTCCTGATTTTTATCCACCACACAAGAATGCAGGACTGGTCATTCTTCCACCACCGCCACCTCTCCTGGCCACACTGCGTCTCCTCACCTCTCTGCCTGGCTCCGCATCTCTGCCCCTCCTACCTATCTGGATGAACGTGGCTTCTTTAAATCCTTGGTTGTTGGACTTCTACACAGTTCGATTTTCTGAAAGTTCTGGGTGTTATTTGTTTTGAGGTTTAGTTGTAATCCTTACTGTGGTTGCACGAGCAGGTGAAGCATGACTACCTATGACTCCATCTTAACCAGCAGTCCCACACAATTTACAGGTGCCTTTTTTACAAGTAGGCCATGCTACTAAGACAGGGAGTCAAGGCAGCTCTACCTAGTACACAGAAACAAACAGAGGGAGGCTGTCAAATAGAGGAAACAAAGAAACATGGCTCAAATGAAAGGACAGAACAAAACCCAGAAAAAGAACTAAATGAAACAGAGATAACAACATATCAGATGCAGAGTTCAAAACACTGGTGATCAGGATGCTCAAAAGAACTGAGTACAGCAACAATATCAAGGAAGAAATGAAGGTTACATTAAGTGAAATAAGGAAAAAATCTACAGGGACTCAAGAGTGAAGGGGAGGAAGCCAGGATTCAGATCAATGATTTGAAACATAAGAAGTAAGCATTCAACCAGAACAGAAAAAAAGAAACAAGAATTAAAAAAAAAAACGACGATATTATAAGAGGCCCCTGGGACATCTCCGAACATACCAACATCTGAATCATAGGGAAGCCAGAAGGAGAAGAAGAAGAGCAAGAAATTGAAACTTATTTGAAAAAATAATGAAAGAAAACTTCCCTAATTTGGTGAAGGAAATAGATATACAAATCCAGGAAGCACAGAGTCCCAAACAAGTTGGACCCAAAGAGGACCACACCAAGACACATAATTAAAATGCCAAAATTAGGGACAACTGTAATAGCATAATCAATAAAATATATTTAAAAAATAAAATAATGATATCAATGTAGTGACTGCAAAATTACTAGGCTGACTCTAGGGGACTATGGTAAGAGCAGTAGCTGATAAATAACATCATATGAAAAGGTACAGAATAATGCTAGAATCTGTGGCAGAATAACATTTATAGCCATTAAAACATACCCCAACATAGTACTATTGAGTTTGATTTTGAACAGGAAATTCAGACATGGGGACCAAATTATTCTGCTGTGGAAGGTTGCAGAGAAAAACTGTATACCACCATTTCTGCTCATTCACTCATGCATTCACTCACTCATTCTTTCATCCCATAATTATTTGTTAAGTATCAACCATTGTGCTTTTCACTGTGCTAGCTACAGGAACAGTTTTAGGCAAACATTTGGTTCTCTTATGGATGTTGATAAGACCTGAGAAAGAAAGCATTACTTTTGAATGCATGTTTATAAACCACAGCCCTGAATAAAAGCTAGCTTCCTATTTTTCACAAAAAGGACTGCTTTCCAAGCACTCCCCCCCCACCTTTTTTTTTTTTTTGGTAAAATAACTTCTAAATGATAGTTATTTAAAAATGTTATAAATATTTTCACTTTTGGAAATCGAAACAGATATTTGTGGGTACTTTGTTGACACGATTAGCTTTTACTCACAGCTATCTTCACATAATTATAAGATAAGGTTTTCATCTAAAAACAAACGCAGTAAATACTTAGTCATTTGAAAGAACCGAATCACCTGAATGATATTTGGAATGAGATTTGTAGAAATCTTTTCCGCCTTCATGTGTATAAGTCTCTGAGCCTGTTCTGAACAAAACATCAATTCATGTTTTCTAGCTTCAGAATTAAATGGAAACATAGCCCTTAAATCAATGATTTTCACCCTTTTTCATCTCTTGGCACACATAAACTAATTACTAAAATTCTGCAGCACACCATAAAAGTACATTATTATTTTCTGACAAACTGACAAAAAAATAGGTATAATTTTGATTCATTTACACCAGATGGCTATTGTTTTTTGGATATTGTTTTGTTTTTTAAATTTGACAATCCAAGGGAAAAGGGGTCAGTGTCCCTGATTAAACAGTCAGGTGTTGTGTGTTTTAAAAACTCTCATGGCACGCTGGTTGAAAATTACTGTTTCAGGCATACTATAGAGGGCTTCGAATTCCCTCTAGTGCTGCACTGTCACCTCAAAATCTTCTTTAAATCAACAGAAGGTACAATGTGACCAAAAACTTGATGTCAAAGTTAAACTTTTAAGGAAAGAAGGAAACCAGTCTTAACTTATCAATTTTAATATGGAGACAAGAAGGCAGACTATGAATGAAGAACTGTGGCCAGTACCTTTTGAATGCCTGCTTGGGACTCCAGAACGTTATTCTCTGATCCATTGCTTCGGCTGATCATCCGCCACATTTGGGAATACATGCTGTCCCTCTCAAAAGGGTTCATTCCCTTCATGCGAACATGCTCATATACTGCAGAGTCCAGGACTGTGCCATAAGGGATGTCTGTCTGCTTGGAAAGGTCCTGGAGAGACCTTGATTATTAGGAGAGAAGAAGACACACAAGGGAGAGTACTGAATATTTTCAAGTGGGATTAAAGTTACAGAAAGCAAAGAGCAACACATGAATACAGATGGCAAATCGCTCTACTTATTTTACTGTTTCTTAATATTAAGATGTAATATAGAAGGAAAGTTGATGTTAGAATGTATCGCACTATAAAAATTATGAGAAGGCAAAATTACTGCTGAAGGGAAGGTGACCATATCTAGTGATAAAGCAATGTATTTTTTGTGAACCTGCATTACAATAAAATAAAAAATAAAATAAAATAAAATAAAATTTAACAATCCCATCAAAGCAAAGACAAACTAAATTTGACTGCTAGATAATCATAAAATATTTAGGTTTTTAAAATTTCAATAAATTATAAGCCTTAAACCTATGTTCTTTCAGATGGCAAGGCTTGAATATTTTTATAAAGTAATTACATTTTGCATAAACAACATGTTTTAAGGTCAAGTGTACACTTAAAAATGAGTTTTTATGATAGTCATTACTTACTGAGTGGTTATTCATACATCCTAGGCAAATACATACATTATCCTCACACCAATGCCTCATGTTCAGAACTATTTTACCCATTTGTGAGAATAAAGGACTTGTTCAATGTAGCACATTCAGTGAGGAATAGAGATAGGATTCAAATGCAGACCCTACTGCCTCCAAATGCCATATTATTTCTACTGCAAGATTCTGGCTCCTACTTCTGTATTTATTTTGCTATATTATTTGCTTTAAGTGTGTGTGTGTGTGTGTGTGTGTGTGTGTGTGTGTGCGCGCGCGCGTGCGCGTGCACGTGCGCCAGAGGTCGGTGCGGAGGTGGGGGGGAGAGAGAGAGAGAGAGAGATCTTATTTGTATTCAAATGCAATAAAGTCCATGCTTCTGGAAAGGTAAATATATTTTTAGTTTTGTCTTGCACAGAATAATGCTCCAGAACTTTCAAAGCAATCTTTGAGTTACAAATGATATCTATTTCTCCTGGGTTATCTCTAAACTGGAGGTCAATTTCCTTACATTTGAGTTCTGAGCCACTCTGCTTTTTTAGAGAACAAAATCACCACTCCACTGGAATTCACTGAATTGGAGTAGGTACTCTTCTCTAATGACTGACATTTAAGAACAAGTATGTATCTTTGGCATTGTACTAAAAATTAGATGTAGGCATGCTTCAGAGTCACTAACCTCTAAGAATGGGAGCAGATGTTTTGAAACACTATGCCATATTTTGATAAAGGACCCATGGACACAGCCAAAGGGGGTAGGACTGAGGGTGGGGGAGGGGATACAGTGGTGGGAAAATGGAAACAGCTATACTTGAACAACAATACAACAAAAGGCATAAAAAGAAAAAAGGAATAAATACCCACAGCTCTCCAACCATGAGCCATGAACCTCGTGTTATGTATACTTATGACCTTTTGGTCTGTTTCTAGGTGGAGTTTGCTAATGATTCCTTGAGGATCTTTGCAGCCAACGCCAAGAGCGTTGGACCAGAGTTTGGGTATGCTCTTACCGATCACCAGTTTCTGTCACGTAAAAACTGTGCTGCAAACAATGAATTACAGGCTGTGTTTGTTAGAGAAGTGTTTATATCAATTTCTAATAGTAACTTTTAGCAAAATTTAATCTGCCTTTTATTGAGTTTTATGTTGTGATGTATATAATTTACTCTATGAAACTACCATGATAATTCCTTTCAGCTCCACACTTTTGCTGCAAAAAATAATGCATTGAAAATAGCTTTTTGAAGGGACAAATTTTCTAGAAATATCTATAACTATTGATACTATTCTACCACTTATAAAAGATAAGTGACAGCAAATTAACAATTGAGGGCAAAAGTAGAAATATAAGTGATGAACATGTAGACAGGGTCAAACTTTAAAGGAGAGTAATAGGGCGTTTGCTCCTCGGACATCCCATAATTATCTTGGTAATTGTGCAGCAATAAGAATTTTGTTTCAAAAGAGCCACTTACATTTTATTTGCTACTGTTTCAAGTAATAGGAGTAAAACTGTATTCAGAATGTTAACATTTAAAAATGTTTCCCACTATGTAATGAAGGATACTTTAAAGTGGTAACACATGGGAAAGAAATGAAACATATCTGTACAGGTTATAATAGCTGGGCTCATTTATTCAATTTCAATAAATACCAGGGTTAGGCTAGGTAGATGATGTACCAAGCTTGCACCTTATAGAACCTGAAGGTCTGTGGGTGGAGAAGGCTATGTTAAGATTTGCCTGAAACCCTCCCAGGATAACCCTGGACAGGTAGTTCAGCTGGTTAGAGCATTGTCCTGATACACCAAGGTTGTGGGTTTGATCCCCTGTCAGGGCACAAACAAGAATCAGCCAATGAATGCATACAGCAGTGGAACAACAAATCAACATTTCTCTCTGTTTCTCTCTCCCCTTTCTTCCTTCCTCCCTCTCTCTCTCTAAAATCAATAATTAAAAAAAAATTTTTTTTAAAGCAAAGAAAAGAAACCTTTCCACAATAGGACTGGCCACTGGCTGCTTAGTGGTTCCAGCAATCACTCTTGATGATAAATCTCAGGCTTCATTTTGATGATGCTGAGATCAGGGTAGGGCTGAAAATTTGTTATGCCTATGTTTAAATACATAACTGGTTGGCCCAAACAGTCATACTAGTAAAATACTGTTAAATAAATGAACACCCTGCTTATAGCTTTCTATGAAAAAAAATTGATATCAAATGTTAGCATCTTTAAAATAATCAGGTTTCTCACCACCTTAAATAATAGCTTCACAATTTTAATGTATAATACTCTAGTAATAAAAATAGTTTAATTGGTAAAACTCTTCTGTACACAATAAATTGTTAAAGGAGTATTCTTAATATATTAATATATTGCCTATGTGAAGTTCCTGATTCCAGAAAAAAGAAGTTTATTTTCAACATACTTCAATTTAGAATAGCAGGGCATTTTGTAACAAAACAAAGACATGTTCTCTTAGCTTCATTTCTGATATCAAGTCAGCTCACAAATTTGCCTTGAGATATGCTTTCAACAAAAATTATAGCCTGTCTGATTCAGTGTCATTCCATTATAGTATACCAAGATAGCAGCAAAGGTGACAAATACAAAATGAAGTAAAATGAAGTAGAAAAAAAGGCTGTTATAGGAGCCCAACAAAGGAAGGAAGTGTTTATTTTAAGTGGTCACTTGGCATTTTCATGCTATAAAGATTTTAGAGAAGATCAGTAGAAATGTTATGGCCTATATCATGATCCCCTAAAAGAAATCTAATAGGTTATTCTAGAAGTGATAATCCTCAAAAATTGTATCTCAAGGTCAACATCTCCATATATATTATTTAGACATGCCAAATCATTGTTTTAAAATGAAAACCAATTCTAAAATAATAAGTACCTAATATATAAATTAATTTACCATAGCAAATATTGACTTAAGAAAAAAAAACAATTGGCAATGTTTTTCCCATCCATAGAAGGAATGGGAAAATCTAGAGTATTCTAGAGTTAACTGTGAATATACTCATACTAGACTAAAATATTCTATTTCTCCACCTCGCCACACAAATCTTAGATATATTCACATAAAACTCAGTGAACTAATATATTGTGCATCTATTAAACCTGAGCCCCCCCCCCAAACCCACATCCTGAGTCGTGCACATAGAGCAGAAAATGAATGTCTATGCTTATAAGTGATGACAGATAAAAAAAAGCAAATGCTTTGACACTCCAATCAGCCTTATTTTCTCTTCTCACTGAAATCCTTCTTCTATTCCTCATAGCAGTGTCATATATGGCCAGCAGCCTGGATGCTAAACAATACCGAGAGCTAATAAGTATGTAATATTTGGGTGAATATTACATATACTGCAATACTGTGTTATTTAGGGTACTTCTGTGGAAGTAAATTTTAGGAATTTGAGTGGATCTACACTGATTTCAAACTTATTCCATGAGAAATTCTATTTAAAACCCTTCAAACATTGAAAATTAATTTTGCTACATATGATACTCTAATATTAGATATACTCGATGTCAATAGCTTTGGTATGGATACATTTTATGGTCAAGAAGACCTATTATCATGAGCTGTGCAATGTTTGGTACCCCTGTTAACCTTACTTTCCTCATCTATAAATGGAAAGAAGTGTCCTTCTCAAGGAGTGACGATAACACCTGTCATATCAATATTTGATGAAGTTACCTATTATTTTTATATGAAGATTATTGTTATAATAATCCTCCCCTTATAATTCCCTGTGTAATGATTTCCAGTGGATATGTGTATGATCCCTTATAAAAATTGTGAAGAGGTGATTCATGAATAGAAGTCAACCTAATGTCTTATTTCTTTTCCAAGTACAAGATTGCATGAATATATGATACTAAATGGTTATAGCAAACTCTTTGGGACATTTATATGACTTCATGTTAATGAAATTATGTTATAATGAATGTGTTGATAAAAATGCATTTCTAAAATTGTCAACTAGTTAAAAATCTAATGTCTATCTCCTCTTCAATGAATTTTCACTCCTATTTTTACCTATTTTCTTTTAACAAGAGAATAGATCTTTCCAATATAAACTTTAAAATAACTCTCATAAACCTCTTTTTCATTTCCTCCTTCCCTCCCTCCCTCCCTCCTTCCCCTCCTCTTTCCGCCTTTCCTCTCTCCCTCCCTCAAAAAAAGAAGCAAATCCTTCCTTCCTTCCTTCTTTCCTTCCT